>CAXKVX010004437.1:0-18761 GCA_964058865.1 Eleocharis quinqueflora
AGAGAAGTTGAGAGAGAAGTGGCACCAAAAGTGCGATTATTATGCCTACGAGCTTTTCCAAATTAACAAAATAAAATATAAATAAGAAAGAGTGTGATCTTTGAAGAGAATTTAGCTGGTGGAAGAGGTTGATTTCTTAAATGAACTTTTAATAAAGAGAGAGCAGAAAGAAAGAGGAGATAGGTGTGGATTTTAAAAAAGAGGAGGAGAAGGAGAGAGATGAAAGACAATTTGGATATATTTTGATTTGTTCATTTTTAAATTGTATTTAATAAGTATAGTGACATTTAAACAAATAAATTTAAAATTTAATGGCATATAATGTTAGAATTGAGACATCAATTCTAATAAATTAAGTTTGGACTATGTGTTATATGATTACTACATATCATGTACTGTCACCAGTATTACGAGGAGTAATATGTGGAGATGCCATAAATGTGATTAATTCAATACTCAAGACATTATACGTATTTCACTAAGATTTTGAACACAAATGCATATAAATTTAAAGTAAATTGATTATAATTATCAATGAATTGATTATGATCAATTAAATTATATATGAGTGTTAGTGTAAAGTCAGAAATATTGTTTGGGCTAAATCCAATTCAAATTGGATCAAGCCAAGCAAAACAACACAAACAAAGATCTGTTATGGTTGTAATAAGGTTCATTGTGGCCGCAATACAGTAGGAGAGATTTGACAATAAATCTGCTAATTTCAGCATGATTGATTGGGCCGCAAAGGATCCCATTACGACCGTAAGAGACCTGCCAAAAACTTGTCAAGTCTGGAATTGCAAGTCAATTGCGGTCGCAATGAGATTCATTGCGACCGCAAGAGACCTGCTGGAAGGCATGTTTTGGCTGCCTAGATTTACTGCTATCTTTCTGATTGGATATTCTAGTTTTTATACCAAATTCGTGGAAATGTTTACAGTATTAAATATTAGAATTTGGAAAAAAATTGGAGAGAATATAATTTCAAATATTTTGTGAATATTTGATAATTAATTTTGCATCTTTTGAAGATACACTTTTGCCCATATAAAGGGACCCGGGTCTCCAAGCGTTATGGGGTAATTCAAAACAAAAAAAAAAACATTATTATTAGAGCACATGCGTTGTGCATAGCTACCCATACATTCCTCCATTATGTGTTGATACTCTGTTGAAGTGTTCGTGTTCATTGGAGAAAGGAAAGCATCCCTCATCGCTTGGAATGACTCGTTAGAAAAAATCGTTGTGAAGGATTTTCGCGATTGTGCAACCACATCTTTCGTTTACTCAAAAATTGAAGAAAGGAGATGGAAAATAAGTTTACTATACGCTTACGCAAAATTTATATCAAACATATCGCACGAAAAACCATTAATTAAATTGCAATTGCTAGTTAGAATTTTGATAATGTAATGGTTGTACTTTATTTAAATTGTAACAAAATTAATGTCCAACATATAAACATTTTTTTGTTATTGAGTGACATCCCAACAATTGACCAATAACCAGTAACAATGATCAGGCACTGACTTTTTTTTTTTCTGAAAATGTGTCTCGCATCCTGCCGAAGTAATTCCAGTCTCACCAGACCCTAAAACCTAAAACCATGACGCACTGCTTTTATTTTTCAGAGAGTTGGAACTTAGAAATGTAGAGGTAGATTTCGGTCGACGAGCACTGATTTCTCACTGGAGATGATGCGATAGAGGTTAATATGATATTATGATGGTATGAGGTAAGCTAATTCTCAATCTCAGGTGTTGCATATATAGTGTCAAAAGGAAATAGGAGCTTTGCATTATAGCTTGTTTCATCCAGTGGGTGGCAAAATTTAATGCTGAGGATTTGCTTAACTCGTTAAGTATATATAGTAACCTTTGGTCTTGTGATATCAATTTGACCTAATGTGTGTTTCAACTTTTAATACCAGAAATAATCGGACATTTGCAAATATTGTACTGTTATTGCATGTATGAATTAAACACTGTTACTTTCATATTTGATAAGGTCTGGAGAAAGCTTTTGTGTTAGATGGTGTTTTTGTCAATAGAAGGACAAAAGGGTATGTTTCTAATTCAATAGCAAATTTTTGGCAAGTGCAAATTCATTGTGTTTGGGACAAGGGGATGAAAAGATTTTCTTCTTTCCATGCTTTCTACTCCTGTACAAATTAAAATACAACATTTTCACGTGTTACCTTCTACTTGCGAATTTCACCATACAATGTATGTATGATTATTAAGGAAACAAGAATAATTTCGAGATACTAGATTTGGATATAGTGGATTGGATCTATCCAAGTTAGGGTTTTGTGTAGGTTACTTGCATCAGTCGTTTGAGCTGTCATCATATACAGTTAGATTAATCCATCAACATTTAGGGTTTCGGCTCAGGTGTTTTTCATTTGCTCTCAGCCGTCAGATTTTAATTGTCCAACAAAACTAGGATTTCCTGTTAGTCTTTTTATTAATTTCCAGCAAATTAAATTCATTTCATCCGGCCCGTCAAAGTCAGGGTCTCGTCTGATTTCATGTTAGTCTAGGGTGTTATTATCCTTTGCTTTCAGTCGTCAGATTTTATTGTCCAACAAAATTAGGGTTTCATGTTTGTCTCTTTGTTAGTTTCTGGCAGGTTAAATTCATCCGGCCCGTCAAAATTTAGGGTCTCGTCTAGAATGTTATTGTCCTTTGCTCTCAGCCATCAGATTTTATTGTCCAACAAAATTAGAGTTTCCTGTTAGTTTCTTAGGCTGCCACATATAAATAGAACACAAGATTAAGCCATCATTTGGATCATACTTTCTCAAATCCAAAATAAAAGAAGTGAGAAAATAACTTAGGGAGGAGAAGAAACTATACCAAGCCGCATCAGATGAGCAGTGACACTGGGTGCTGATCTTATTGAAGTCATACATGCCAAAATCAGATGAAAACCCTCGTATAGTACTGAAATCTGAGACTAAGAGGTAAGTTTTGGTGATTTTATTTCTTTTATAGGCAATGGAATTAGGTGTTGATCAAAGCAGCAGCAGTTCCAACCATTATAGCGCTTAAACATAACAAATTTCTTAGGAGATTGATGAAAAAATAGTTTAATTTTTCATGGTTACGGACCTATTTTCCTCTAATTTGAGTGATTCTTTAAAATTTGATTTTTCTAACTTCTGGATATCAAGTGGCAGTGCACCAATACTGTATGATTTTTTGTAACTTTAAATCCTATGCCGCATATGCATTATGTAGTGTCCTTGCTCATGCATGATGCATGACCAAAATCACATTCTAAAACATTGATTTGTATTAAAATATAATGTGCTGGTCTGCTGGACAATGATTGCTATTTATCCTGTTCTGGCGAGGTATTAAATCGGGTTTTAAGAAAATAGTAAACCTTTAAATCCAAGGGTTTCCTGTTCATGGCCCAAAGGTACTCAATTTTTCACATTAAAATTTTTTAATATATGTTTTGTTTATTTAAATTATCATGTTGCTCTTCAAACAAGTTCTTGTTCTAAATTATCGTTCCAATTTTGACTTAGTCTTTAGCAAACCGAACTTATTATTATTATTTTGACTAAACGTGGGATAAGCCCACCAATTTCCTTGAAACAAAAAAAGCTTACAGAGACCTTACTATTGTTATTGATTTTTTTTTTAAGAGGAGCAATTGCTGCCAGCTTTCATTAGCAAAATCTCAACTCAGTTATTACAATATCAATTCCGGTTCCCAAAAAGGAACCATACCCTTTTAATCTGAAATAATAGATTAAAGCAAGAAGGGTATGTATTGGTACCAGTATTATTCGATCCTGACATTCACAGAAAAATGTGCAAGTTCGACACAATGAACAAAGTAATGAAAATTTGCACATGGGACCCTCTTCTTGTTTGTATCATCATTTGGAAAATAATTCTTCTAAATCAATATTGGCAGTCCTCTGCCGTTGATGAAATGAGAAATCAGTACATCCTGGATTCCTGATATAGTGCTGGCAATTCATCTATGTGTGCTAACAATAGCAGAACAACTTGAATTAGTTTTGACCTCCTATGGCCTGAATATTTACCTATTTATAACCTTGTTAGCCCATGTATCCTTTCCATGCTAATCAAACATAACTTGTCTAGTCATTATGTCTTTCATATTTTTGAACACGGTTTTTATAAACTGATTAACTTAGTTTTGTCTCAACTATAGAGACTAATGAATTTAACATACAGATTTACCATTCTATCTCCCTATTTCTGGTCCGACCCTTCCTTGAATTCCGCGCAAGCGGGAGCTACGTGCACCGGGTTTCAGATTTGTGTGATATGCAACCATATTTTCTCAATTTATGTTTTCGATAATGCTTCTATCATTATTGTTAGCTGTGAAAACTACTTAATTTGAGGTGTCTTGAGTATTTTTTTGTTATTAAATCTACAAATGGAGGAGATATTTCACTTGAAAATATGGTATCTTTAGCAAGTGCAGAATTTGATTTAGATACCAATAGTACTCTGAACCTTCTTAACGGCTTTCAAAATGTTTCAGATTTGCAATGCGCTGAATTCAAGATATACTCACTCTAAACTCTATTAATTTAGAAATTTGTGACTTTGATTAAATAATTAAATTAAAAAAATTAATTTCTACCCTCACTTGTTCTTCTTCTCCAGAGGATACTGAAACTGGAACTGGTAGTGGAATCAGCACTTATGTGGATAGTAATGGTTTTGTGGGAATGATGTACTACATGCCAGAAGACCCGACAAACTTATTCCTGCTGATCGAATGCGGAGATGCATCCTCGTCCCAGTCATCTGGCATGCCAGTGCATGCACCTTATGGAACACAACTTCATCAGCCTAACCAGACAAATTAAGGTGTGGATAAGCTCCTTGATTGCAGAGGCTCCTTTTTCTGGTGTTTTTGTCTCATGTTATGCACAAGTTTCAGTGGTGATGGTAATTGAGAGGAGTCTTTAGAACTTAGAAGTTATGTCTTCCATTGACATGTGTTTCAGGTTTGTCAAGGTGGTTGTCTCATGTTATGTCTGAAACACATTTCAATGGAAGACATAACTGAGGTATGTCATGGAGTGGTTGTATTTGGATGTTTATTACAAGTATTTGTCACGAGATGGAAACAAACGGGAAGAGCAGATATAGAGGGAGGAATTAACTAGGTTAATTATTTTTTATTATTTTAATTAATCATTCAATCGAAGTTGTAAATTTTGAAATTAACTAGGTTTGGAATGACAATTTTCGAAGAAAGAAGTTTGATATATCATTTTCTAATTTTGATGTTTAGAAGTGATATTAATTTAATCTTTTCTTTTTTTCAAGCATTTTCCTTGCAAATGATTTCTCAATTTACACCTCAATGAAGCCTCTTTCTCTCTCTCTCTCTCTAAGCAGTTGAGATAAAAGGTTATATAACATATAGAAGTCTGTAGAAGTGCGAAGTCAGTATTTACGGTTTACTACAACATGTGGAGACACAAATTTTCAAATGATACATGACTATATTTCAATTGTTCATGAAAGTAAAGAATCAAAAACTTGACACACACAAATGCGCCGTGTCTTTAAGTCAACGTCGATACATATTCATCTTTATACTAGTTTAAATTTAGATGACACACACAAATACGCCGTGTCGTGAAATATGTAAGAGGATGAGGATTATTGAATATTTTTTGTTTGATATTAAAAAAAATAAGATTATATTCATGATTGATTTCAAAAATTTGACAACTATAACTCTATTTTTTCAGCATTCACGTTAAGGTGTGTTTTTTAGATGCATGCGTTTATAAATCGAGGTCACTCGAGTTGACAAAGCAAAAATAATTATCAAGTAATTTGAAATTTACGTTCACGTATGAACGTGCATCCAGATGTAGTATTCACAACGTTTTTTTACCGCAGCGTTCAGAAGTGAACGCAAATTTGAAATTTTTGCACCATACTTAAATTATTTTGTCGTTTGTTTTTACAGCGTGAACACATGACGCAGAAAAATAGAATCATGGTTCTCAAAATTTTGAAATCAAAATCAAGAATGTAATTCCTAATTTTTTAGAATCATAAAAAAAGAATTCGAGGATTATACGTGTCCTTTGTGCTTTATTTCTAATTTTTATATTAATAGAGCAAGCACTCAATGATGTGGTCAAATCACCAAACACGTGTTGCTTCTTGAAACAAGAACCAGAAGATCAAGTAAAAATATTTCAACATCTTCTTGGTTCACATTTTTGTGCAAACATGTAAAATAAGTCATGAGCAATCACAAATTATGTATGAGCCAATTTGTATTATAACTTCTTAAATAATAATTTCAAACGCTTCTTTACGGTTTATTTTAGATTGAACACTGGAATAAACTTTGACAAATGGTTTGATCTCATTAACACGAAAATTAAGTAAAACTCACGTATGTTCTTAAGATTTTAGAGAAAACCAATAAGATGTGGTTTAAATAAAATAAATAACTCAATTTAATAAAAAAATTTAATTAAGTAGTTCTGTTAGAAAAAATACAAAATTAAAAACTATGCAAAATTTTGTAACATGCGTGAAAAGAGATGCGATGACGGCAAGAGAGAACTGCGTCCGACAACTAAAAAAGAGAGATCAAATTCAATGGAGACACTTCATATGAAGAGGAGTGGTTTATAGTTAGAGGCTCAAGTCACCTGCTTTTCTCTTATTTTGATCTGATCTGTAACTTTAGTAAATTAATGAATATATAATGTTTATTTAGTTGAGTATATTTTTTAATATATAAATAATAACAATATCAACCATAATAATAATAATCAATATTATTATTTTATTATAATATTATTGTTATTGGTTTTTTTGAGAAAATATTATTGTTATTATTACTATAACATCTGTAGGTTCAAAGATTTTGAAAGTGTTTTAAAGTTTTCTAAGGTATTTTCAATGTTTCAAATTACATATTATTGTATTTCAAATTGACATAAAGTAAATAATTTAAAAAGTTAACCAGTTATAAACATAGTTTCTGCAACATTTGAGCCATCCAGACAAATTTATTTTATCTTGAACATAGAGATAGCTAGCTATGATGCAATATAAAAAAAATGTCACAAATTTCTACAATCATTTATTTAAGACTACTTGACCATTAAAATATGTGGCTGGTATGAATTAGGGAACATCTGCCAGAATTTTTTTTGGAGGATAGTTTACAACTCAACATCGTGATTATTTTTTTTTCATTGAATGTTATCAGTTTGTTCAAAATCAATAATTTACCACTTTCTAAAATTAATTCGATTACTTGAGTTAATAATATCTGAAAAGGATGTAGAGAATACGAAATCACAGAAATTCAACTTTTAACAGTGATTTGCAAAATTGTCCTAATAATAATATAAATATAAAATAGTAGTAAAAATAAAAAAATATAAAAAAAATTAAAAATGATACTACTAATACTAATAATAATGAATAATACTAACAATTATAATAAATTATTATACATATCATACTAGCGCTCAGGGACGGATCTAGGAAGAATGTAGAGTATACGAAATTACAGAAATTTATCTTTTAATAGTAAACGCAAGGACAAAGCTGACATCAACAGTACATGGTATTCAAATAGTAAGAAAATGGAGTCGCCAAATCCTACCCAGTGCAGTGATAAGGTACAAGATTTTTATGAAAAAAGTATGGAGTTCAAATCTCGCTAAGAGCTACTCTGGTTTTTTAAATTTATTTTTTGATTTATTTGTGAGTGTGTATTGTAAGTCTACGAACAATGAATAAAAAAAAAAATGGAGTCTATTTCATTTCTCTAATTTCTTGCAAATTTTGACGATAGGCAACAGTAACAAAATAATCTGAAAGTATATTATTAGCCTATTAGGTGAGTACTAGATCTCGCTACATTTGTGTAGAAAACTAATATATGACAAAAACAAAAACAAAAAAAAAATTGAGCATCCTACAGAGTGGAAAAGTGGCAAGACTTAGACGTGGTCTAACAAGGAAGCTTTAGACAATATGGCATTTAGATCTCATAAATAAGACCATTTGCCATAAGCTCACTGAGCAATGCAAGGGGGGCTACAAGTCTAATTACTGATATCAACTTTGTTAGTATGGATTCTTGCCAGTAACTGAGACCATGCTTTTCAGATGTAAAAAAAAAAAAAAAAGAGACATGAGAAACATTCATTATGGTGATGATTAACCATTTTAAAATCCTTTACAGCTCTGCTTGTTTATCCCAATTCACAACAGCTCCTGATCCATGGAAAGGAACCCTTGATTATCCTTGGAATGTTAAATTTTCATCCATTTTTTTCAAAAGAAGAACAAGAATTTACCATTTGTATCTGTTGTCATCAAGGCCCCAAATTAGCCTCTTCGAACTCTCTGACTCTCTCTCTCTCTCTCTCCTTTAATAAAATGGGAAAAATGAAATTGAAATACATCTCTCTACTCAATCATCGGCTCCGGTGATCGACTTAAACCACCTCTTCCAAGGGGCATCACCTTGTTGCTCAACCCATGACAGAAAAGTACTATCCAACAAACAGAACAGGTTTACATAGAGCAACTGGTACCGAACTGGTATGAACCGGAAATTGGCAATCTGAACCACTGGCCAGACAGTCCCACCAAGGAGCAGAGCAGGGAGGAAATCCCTCTTGACATCCTGTTTCACTTGTTCAGCACTGTGGCCAGAGGAGAAGCCCATGTAGGAGAAAAATACGAGGAGGTCTAACGGGCCAAATAAGAGACCATCAGCTGCAACTTTTGTCGCCACAAATTTAGCCGACTTGGGCTGCATGAGCAGCCGCTGGCGAATGTATCGGTCCAGGTACTCGTACCTGTTATGCAATAAAGAAAAAAATAGTTATGTGCTGAAGAAGAGTTCTATGCAGATAGAGTAATCACCTCATAAACCATTTAGAAGAGTGAAATAAACATATCTGAAATACAAAACCAATAAAGCAAGTTATTTTGCCATTATTAAATGGGTAAAAGTGTAAAACATTGACCGTCTTGGTATGATTAACCAGTCAGGTGTTAACAACCTAAATCTTTTCTTTTCTTTTGAAAATTAACTGAAATATACTTTCACTGTGCAAATATTGGACTGTAAAACCAGTCATAACTCATAAGCTACTTGACAAAGTTAGAGAAAAAAAAAGATGTACCAGTAATGACCGACGGGCCCCACAAAAGTGAATCCAAACATGCTAGTGATGCCAGCCCTTTTCCAATTTACCTTAAAATCCTTTTCTTCATCCTGAAAAGTAAGATATTAATCTTTTGTAAGAAGCCAATTTTGATGAGATTTAACATCTAACTAATTTAAAAGGTAGCCTAGCAGGAACATAGACCAAGCAAAAAGCACTTAAGTTTTATTACAAAGTGATACATTAATTCTTTCTTGTTCCAACCTAATATATGAAGGCCTTTAATTATGCAAAGCATTTAAGAACATATAGCAGGTACACTTTATTAGTGTGCACTAATTTAATGACTGTTTGGTCTCCTTCTTGCAACCAACTAACACGCATTCACATGTTAATGGTCGTGCAATTGTATTTTGTGGTTATTGTTAGCAAAATACTCGATTTAAATAAGTAGCAGCTAGATAAATGTAAAGTTCACATGAGGTTTTTGACATGCTGCTCAATATTTGTAAGTAACAGACTCAGAATAATTACAGGAAATTTAATTCATGAACTTGTATTCAAGGCGTGTTTAAATATGTGAAATCTAACACAGCAAAGAGAATAGTTCAACCTTACTGATGTGCATTCAAAAGTGATTTCTCTAGGTACATTTTTTCTGATAGTTACAAAAATGATTTCTCTAGGTACATTTAGCATCAACATCTTTTGATGAAATGAAACATTATTTATACAGCTGTTGCGCTCCGCTGCCATTGTTTGCGAAATAATTAAGAACATAAACACTGGGCAAACAAACCTAAACTTAATTCACGTCACTTTTAGTACATTCCTTCTTAGTTCTAATCAGTTCTCAAAATATATCAGCAAGCATCTCTCTTCCCTAGAAACATTGTGAAAACTAGCAAACATGCCCCAATAAGATTTATTCTGACTACATGTTCAAACAATGCAATAAGGTTAAAAAAATCTACTTCTATCGGATGGTACATTTGCAAGGCCAAAAACTAATAAATCAAAAGGTGGAATCCAATTGCAAGGCCGAAAACTAGATAGTTTGGGTCATATATATTTGATTATTTGAACTTCCAAAGCAAATTTGTCACTAAATCAAATTGTGCAGAACTACTCCATATTACTTCCTTTTCTGGCTAACTTCTGACTACATAGGGAAAGAATCTAAAAACAGCTCCTAATTTTTGGAAGTTGGAACCAACCTAGAAAAAAAAACTTAAATTTAACTTCCTCTGATGTATTTAATATCTATAGATCAAGGGTACCAACCCCTGGAATCAAATCCCGAAAATCATATTAGACAACCAAATGCAGGTTAGATGCAACAAATACAAAAGGGAGACGACCCAAACTACTAACCTGATTAACACCTATACACCACATCTGAGAAGAAATACAACGACAACAACAAAAAAGCAACTAACGGATCGTCTCTGACCTTATTACGTATTGGATACTGATAGAATCAGTTCACACACCAGTAGATACAATCTTACGACAATAGATTGATCGTGTTCTAGTAAATGTAGATTAATTTAACAGTTTAACCACAAAATAGAGCAAGAAATCATGTCTCCGCCCCCAATCAACACTCATATTAGCTCAAATAAAGCACAAATAGATAGATAAAGAAAGAAAGAAATCGGCACTTACTGAGGCTGAGGTGAGATGCTCTTTTCTAACGAGAATGTGGTGTGTGACAGCCTGAGCGCCTATGTCGCCTAAACCCCAAAGCACAGCGGAGCTCGCCATCTGGGTTTTGACGGGGTGTACCGCCAAGCAGCTCTGGTACCATCGCCACACCTTACCTATCATCACTCCAGGCCTCCAGTCGAGAGAGAGAGAGAGAGAGAGAGAGAGAGGTTGTCAAAATGTGGTTTGATTTGAGAGATTACAAGAGGAGAGGAGAGCTGGTTGCTCATCAATTTCTTCTCTACTGGTATTTTGTTTTCTCTACTGGTATATTTGTTTTTTGTTTTGTTGTCAAAATGGGGTTTTTGGTTTTCTTAATTTATTTTTAATATTTAACTATATCGATAACTATGACTAGATGAACTGTGCACAGGTACACTTATTAGTTTTTTGGTTTTTTTGTTAGTGTTTTCTTTTGAAAAAAAAATAAACGGAAAACAAGAAATAGTTTTTCTTTTTTTCTTTTCTTATTTTTCCTGTTTTCTTTGCTTTTCCACGTCGATAAGGATAACTTTTAAGGAATATCTAAAAGGGCCCCTATAACTTCTGATATTTACAAGCTATTACTGATAGATCAGCTACCAAAATCAATATGGCTGGTTTTTTTAAAAGAAATCCAAAATTTTCTCCCTTTGGGTTTCTGGTTTTGAAAAGAAAAATAATTGGATAAGGATAAAAATGATTCACGCGACCATGTCAGCTTATTTATGTTTAAATTTAGGTACAATTCACTTTTTTATTTTACTCAAATTCTTGTAAGAAAAATAAGTTGGTCTTAAACTTCCATTTGTATCAATTTGATTCTTATTTTTTTTTAAATAGTTTGATTTTTGTTTAAAGACTAAATTGATTTCTAAACGGCTAAAATTTCATTTCCTAAAGTTCAAAATGACCGAGAAATAATTGAGACATATATTATTTTTGTCACACTTATGTTTATGCGATTTATGTGCTATATTATTAGAAGGAATTTGCTCGTCCGTAATATTCTTACATATATTTAAGCAATATCATTAGTTAAGATAAATATTTGGGAGAATTAATAGTGTATTTTATCTTAAGGCGTAGCAAGAAAAAGTTTATAGCGTCTTCTCAGTTCTCACTGACACAAAACAAATAATTAAAATTATAAATAATAAATATAATAAAAAATGTGATGTGTGCTTGCAAGTTGAGACTTGGAGGAAATTTATTTCCCCTATTTTCTTTTGAAAAAAAGACAAAATAATCTTGAAAACCGGACCAAACATGGCACGGTACAAAATGCTCTTTGTTGAAAAGTAAGTTTCATAAATAATCAAATCTCTTTGGTATGAATGAAATGCAAAGAACTTTTAAGTTTGTGAAACGTAATAGGGACGCCTAGATTTTCTTCAAAGAGAATTACAAAAGCAAAATCATAAATTTTTTTTTTTAGTAAAAAATGAGAGGTCAAGCTTCTAAAATTTTATATATGCGATTATATAAATATGATTTTTTGAATTACAGAGAAAAAATAAGAGAATATACAAAACAAGAAAAAACACGAAACAAAAATAACTAAGAATGGAGATTATTCTCAATCGTTGTCGGACTCCCAAGACCTTCACCGTCCTTGCGGCCTACACCGCTCTTCGCGGCCTACCATCGCTCATTGCGGCCTACCATCATCAGATGTCTTGGTACACCTCACATTCCTATTTCTTGTGGGCGAATACCGACCCCGCACGGTTCTCCGGTGCTTGTCGCCGAACAATCTTGTTCGATTGTGCTTGTAGAGGGCTCACACCTCCTAATGGATCCATTAGATCGGTAAGGAGTCGTTGTCCGTCCAACTACAACTTCATTGGGTGCCGCAGATCACGGGTCTCCTTCGGTTAGGGTTAGAGTTTCGATTATCTCCTCACAACCGCCTCCTAGACTTGAAGCTCGGTACCGCCTCTGTTGAGGAGAAATCCATCAAGTGGTGCTGATGGGAAGAGGGAAGGGAGGAAAAGAGAGGTGGAGTGTGAGGCCGAGTCGGGAAGAAGAGGAAGCTACTGGGAGGAACCGACAGTTTGATTTCCCTCCTCTTTTCCTTCACGACAGAGAGCTTCGAGCGAAGACGAGACAAGATCGGAGCGAGAAGTAGCCACTAGAAGAACCTACAGAGCGGTTTTCTCCTATCTATCTTCTCCGGCGACTAGTCACTTTCGACTTTGGTGGTAGTAGAAAAAAGACGGAGAGGAGATGGAGAAAAAAGGAGGAGGAGGGTAGAAGGGAGGAGATGTGAGGAGTCCGACCAGTGGCGTAGCCAGGAATTCACGTTAGGTGGGTCCAGCGTCTGTGCTGCTGCGTCTCAACGTTTGTGCTGTTGCGCGAACATAGACGAGGGTGAGAACCAGGCGTCTGTGCTGCTGCGTCTCAGAGTCTATGCTGTTGCGCGAACAGAGACGAGGGTGAGAACCAGGCATCTGTGCTGCTGTGCGGCGGGCTGCGGCCTGCGGTACAGAGACGAGGGCGGGCAGGGGCGCGAGCGCAAATCTGTGCAGCCGTGCGGGAGAGATGAGGCGGGGCAGCGGGCTGACGACTGTGCGCGAGACGGCGAGAGATGAGGCGGGTAGGGGCGCGAGCAGGGGCGGAGCCGCTGATCGGCAACGACAGCGAGTGGCGACGCGGAACACAGATCTGTCGAGAGACTCGCCTGGCTGTCGGGGTGCAGAGAGAAAGAAAGAGACATAATTTTTTTTTCAGATGGGTCCCTGAGGTTTTGAGAGATTTTGAGATGAGTCCTTGTATTTTTTATTAATTACAAATCAGTCCTACTGTAAGGCATCTCAACTTTTCAAGTGGGTCCATGGACCCACCAAAATCACTCTAGCTCCGCCCCTGAGTCCGACAGGCTATTCTAGTGACCGGTGACGCGACCTTTCCCACCTAGAATTTGGTTTTTGGAAATCTCTTTTGACTCCTTTTTCTCTGAGCTGCTTTTGTAACAAACACTCAATCATAAATATTTTGAATATTATATTATATCAAAATATCTGAATATGTTATAGTTTTCGCATTCAAAATTTAGCATATAGCAATTAATCTCTGAAGGAGTCATTATTTCGGATGTGTCTCAAAATATAATTATTAAATTAAAAGCAATGGTATTTTTATGGTTTGAAAAATTCGGTCGTATTTGTTTCAGTACATAATTTAACTTTTTTCTTTTGAAAAAATGAATATTTCACAATTTTGAAAATAAAACTTTAGCTTATATTGCGCCAAATTCCTTAATTAATAGTTAGCAGTCTTTTTCTAATTAAAAAATATCTTTTTCCAGAACAAAAATAAATACTCTCCTCCTGACGTGATCCTTTCTAAATTATATGTATTATATTATTTATTGAGCATGACTACGATGCTTTATAAATTACCAAGCAAGTCGTACTTCGCCTTCATATATCAAATTTTAAAGTTCAAACGATCAATTCAAACTGTAGAACTTGATCTTTATTTTAAAATCTCATTAAAGAACAAACTTTATATTTTTTTAGAATTTTTTACTAAATTTTAAAGATGAAAAATCTTTCATAACCAATTCGATTAACTGATTTTTCGCCTTCTTTAAAAATATATAAAATTCATCTTTAAAGATTTTAATATAAAGATCAAGTTCTACTATTTAAATCGATGATCTAAATTTTAAAATCAAAGATACGAAAATAAAGTACCACTTATTTGATGCCGTGAAGGTGAAGTTTATTTAATAATTCAGCAGAAGATGATATCGCTCGCACAAGGCACAACTAAAGACTGAACAGTGGCAGAGGAATTTTTTTATCTGACTTTAAAAAAATAAAAATTATATTCATAACTCTATTTTCAAATATTTAACAACTATACCACTATTTTTCTGCGTTCAGCGTTCAGACTAAACGCATGCGTTCACGATGAAAAAACAAACGACAAAAAATGATCAAGTATGATGCAAAATTTCAAATATGCGTTCACGCATGAACGTCGCGTCTGAACGCTGTGTTCAGACAACGTTGTGAACGACAAATCTGGACGCACGTTCAGATGCTACGTTTAGACGTGAACGCAAATTTCAAAAGTACTTGATATTTTTTTGCTTCGTAAACACGCGTGCGTGGTGCGTCTAGAAAACACTTCTGAACGTTGAACGCAGAACGCAGAACGCAGAAAAATAGAACCATGACTATAAAATGTTTGAAAGCAAGATCAGAAATGTAATTCTTATTTTATTTTTTTTAAGAATCGGACAGAAAAAAAAATTCGGCAAAGAGCCTGAGTCAGGATTGCCTATTCAGATCCTTTGCGGCGGTTTCGCATTTCCAAATCCTTACATCTTGGAGCGACTCAGCGACCATTTATATGGCTTTAAATTTTAAGGCATATTCATGTCAGGTATTACTGTATTAGCCACACTTAGGAGCAAATTCAGGAGCTTTTTAAGTTCGGACACAATTATGTTCGAACATTGAGGTTGAGATCAAATTCGAACACAAATTTACTAAAATTCACTAAAATGTTATTAAAAGCTCGATTTTTTACTATAAAAATAACTAAAAATATACTAAAATCTGCGTTATTTGAAAATCAAGTCCGAACACTTGTCCAAACTGGTTCATGCATGACTCCGCCACTTACCACACCATATCCCATGTTTCATTACGTGCCTCGCTGAATCCTGATTTCACATGCATTTGTTCAATTGTAGAATGAGACATAGAAAGTTATTTTTGTCATTACACACCGTTGAATTTTGACCTTTTTATGGAAAATAAATTTCTCATCAAAAAGCTGGAACAAGATCTTTTGAAATTCAAGATCTTCAACTTAGTTTTATGTAGGTTTGGTATTTTTCTTCTAACATAACTCATTTTTGTCTAATTTCGAAAGATAAAAGAGGATGCCAATTCAAGAATATTAAAAATAGAGTAAATCTATTGTCCTCTGGTTTGTGCCTCCTTCTCACGTCCTCCCGCTACGTTATAAAAAGAAACTCTGATTCTTTTCCGATTCTTTTTCTTTTCTCTCTGACCTCCATCATCTCTCCCACCGCATTCTTCCGATTTTTTTCCCTTTTATCTCGGATTCTTTTCCAATTCTTTCCGAGCCTTGCATCAGAGTGCCCCACCGCATCTCTATCTTTTCCTCTCTCCTTAGATCGATGTTGTTCTTCAGATGGCGATCAGGCTGGTGTGCTGAGGTCTCCACTTCTCAGATGTGACAGGTGATGATTTGTTGATGGTAGACGAGCTCGACGACGATCAGATCGGTGTGCTGAGATTCAGTGCTGATGTCAGCTCATCTTTTTGTATTGATGTGTGTTGATGTGTTGAGAAGGTGGAAGCAATGAGCTCGATACTGACAAGATAGAGGCGATCATATTGTTGTGCAACGATCCAAGGCTGAGATGAGACCAAGTCACATTAGCAGACGAGATCGGTTCTCAGATCTGATGTGTTGTGCAATTTCTAATCTGTTTTTGCTCTCAGTTTTCAAATTTGTTACTGGAATGCCGTCTTACGGTATAAACAAATAGGGCCTTCGAGTTTAAGATCAGAAAAGTAACTTACTATCTCAAAGCATCTACTTTTCAACTCAGTTCTCATCACTCGACAAATCTTTATATTTAAAAATACAGCAAAACTGTTGCAAAATTAGAACGTGTAAGTCTTTATATTAGAACAAGCAAATCTCTATATTTCGATAGTCAAGTCTTTATATTTTATAAATGCAGCAAAACTACAACAAAATTGGAGCCTTCAAGTCTTTATATTAGAAACATCAAGTCTCTATTTGACAGGATCAGGATCAGGATCAACTTGAAGTTGTCTGTTAGGAATCAACTTGTCTATCTCACAACTCCAAAGTTTTTATATTACAGCTCATAAGTCTTTATATTACAGCTACCAAGTCTTTATATTACAACTCTGAAGTATTCATAATACGACAAACAAATTTTTCTATTGTTAGTAGTTTATATTTGGATTATAAAGACTCGTCTGAGGATGAACTTGACTATTAGGAACAAACTTGTGTATACTACAAATACTCAAGTCTTTATATTACAATACCAAACTCCTTATATTGCAACTTTCAAGTCTTTATACTATGGTAAGAAATTATTTCTGTTGTTAGTAGTTTATATTTGGATTAATCGCACGTGTTTGACGAGCAATTGAACTTGTCTGTTAGGAATCAACTTGTCTATATTACAAATTCATACTCTTTATATTATAATGCTGATGTCTTTATATTAGAATTCCCAAGTCTTTATAATATGAGAAGCAAACTACTAACAACATTGTGAGGATAAATACAGCGAAAATTGTAATAAAAGTGCACAAAAAATGCAATAAAAATGCAGCAAAATTTGCAATAATTGTGAAGCTATTAATGGCGGAGCCATTAATTACCCCTGCCATTAATGGCGAAGCCTATAATTAGTCACCAATGGCGTTGGGATTGACGGAAGGAAAATGCAGCAAAAAAGCTATAATGATTAGATTCATTAATTACTGAAATTATCATTAATAAATAAAATTAGTTAGGACGTCTAAGTGAAAGCTATTAGCAGCTCTCTTAAGAATATATGCAGCTCTCTTAATAAATAAAATTAGTTTGAACTACCATGTATTATTTGACCAAAGAGAAAAACAAAACGAAATATTCGAGTCAGGAACGACCAAAATTTGAACCAGTAGAAAATAAGTTGTTCCGGCTCCATTTCCAATTAGAACGAAATTGAACCGAATATAGTACAGTGCTACTGTGGGACATGGTAGCGTTTTTTTTCTTGACCATTTGATTTGTAATTGTAGCCACCAGTTTTTTACTAGCCACAAACCACTCTTTTATCCTCTTTTTTAGGCATAATTTCACTGATACTCCTCAAAAATCTTGAAATTATTTATTTCTCTAAATTTTAATATTACATATTTTCCTCTCTAGACTTCAAAACTCACATATTTATCATTTTTATTGTATTTAATATTAAAACTCAATTTAAATGTGTAAAATACTACTTTTATCCATGATTAAAAGCACACAAAAAATATGTAGTTTGTTTAAGAAAAAAATTGATCTTATATTTGATTGGTTGCTGACGACAAGTTGTACATTTTATACTCCTATCGTACAAACGGTAATATTTAGGTATATTGTTGTGTGTGCATTAGATAAATGAACAGTCAGCTCTTAGAATCGATCAATTTTAAGACCGACAATTTTATTAAACAAACTGCATTTTTTACTCTTAATTAAAAGAGTATTTTACACATTTAAAATGAGTTATCATATTAAAAATAATAAAACGAATAAATGTGTGAGTTTTTTAAATTTAGAGGGATAATATGTAATATCAAAATTTACAAGTAAAATATGTAATTTTGTTGTTTTGGAGGAGTATACGTGAAATTCTATCTGTTTTTATCTTGAAGTTTGAAGGATATGAGAGGTCCATAATTGGTGGTCTCTCTTAAAAGATAAAGTGCTAGGAAGGAAAAAAACACATGTAAGCTTCTGCTTAACCACGCGCCTCTTCACTTCTCTCCCTAGGTTAGAGGTCTCTCTCTCTCTCTCTCTCTCTCTTTTTGAAACCTCTCTCTCTCTCTCACACGCGCACGCGCGCGCGGGTACGTCAACAATTTAGCTGCATTGTAACATTGTGTGGAAATTAGCTGGCGATATGTTGCTATAATGGAAATTGCCTGCTTAAGAAAATTTGGCTTTTCTTTTGGTATCAATATTTCTTTTTAAAAACAGTATGGTTTCTTGCCAAGTTGTCTTAGGCATTCTGTCATGAGCACACTAGCTCGTATAGTCGTATGTGATGCAGCTCACTACATCTGAGGCAATTTCTGCATAAAGAAATTGTACTGGTACCATGCAAACCAGT
>CAXKVX010004438.1:0-20702 GCA_964058865.1 Eleocharis quinqueflora
GTTTCTCAGTTGCTTGATATTATATGAGGATGACAGGAAGTTGTTGCGGTCACATTGTTTTTACAAGCATTTTTTTTCTTTTCTTCAGAACTGCATTTTGTAGCTTTTCAACCTAACTCTTTAAATCAATATTTCCTTATTAATTAGAAATTTGCAGTAATCTTCTTTTTTTCTGTCTATGCTTGTAGAAACAAGGTTTTGTGCTCTTCTATGTGGAAAGCAGGATAGATGGAAAAATGTTTCTCAAAATTTCACCTTGTAATACCTGTTCGTCTATTAAATTACACAAATATTTCCCAAAACATCTGCAATCTTCCATTTTTATCCTAAAGACGCGAAATGTTATCTGAACTTTCTAGAGTATTAATGTTTTGGTTCTGGTGGCCATTTTTAACTCAAATGTAAATTACTAAAAAGGCAATATTTAGGGTGTTGTCCTTTAATTCAAGTTTTTCAAGCAAGAAAATGACCGAAACAAGAAAACTTAACTTGTTCAGAGCCGAAAGTTTAGAGAGCACTCCTTGTTCACAATTTCTAACAACCCTTGTCAGCTTTTGTAAAGTGAGCTAGGTTATTTGTAAACAAACTTTGTTAAGTAACTTTGGATCAAAGATTTCTACATAACGTAAAGTACATCATTAAAGCTTTGCATTGTCAGCAGGAGGCAAGTTTAATTATAGTAAGATGAAAGAGCAAGAGGTGAGAGCTTACCGCAATATTGAAAGAGAAAAAGTGGAGGCAAATTTGGACCAGTACATCAAAGTGTGCTTAAAACTCAAGGTGCACTACACATTCTTCATGTTTCAAGGGGAAACTAGGAAAAAAGAGGTGGCTATCTGTCTAAAGGAATTAAACAATTCAATTTGATTTAATATATATAGGTTATGGCAATAAAATTAGTCATTGAGATGGATGATATAGCTCAAGGAATCCTACAACTAATTTCCCTCCATGCTGTCACCAGACTTGTCATGGGAGCAGCTTCCGATAAGCACTACTCTAAGTATGAATTACGTCTGCAATTGGATTTTTATGGATCGAGTATCTTAGATTCTATGTAATCTCTTTTTAATACATTTTTTTATCTTGGAGGTAAAATTTTCTCTGATTGTAGGAAAATGAAAACACCAAAATCTAGGAAGGCAATTACAGTCATGGAGAAAGCTGATCCTTGGTGCAAGATATGGTTTGTTTGTAAAGGAGCCCTGATCTGCAACAGGTCTAGTTACAAATTATCTATTCTTTTAAAATAATATTTGTTCAGTACAACAGTTGGTAAGTAAAATACCTCATATATTTCCAGGGATTTTACTGGAATTCTACGAGCAACCCCACAAGCACCAGCTCCCAGCTCGGGCTCAGGTTCCATATCAAGCATATCGGATGGAATTGGTGCATTCTCACTGCATAGTGGGCCATATGATGTTATGGCCGAAAGTCCACTACTATCCTACTCTGGCAACCAAATTAAAGGCCCTGACTTGGTCCAAAACCAACTTGGCAATTTGATCAACAAGATCAAACCAGAACATGTCAGCTGGTTGGATCAATGGGAGGGAATCCCATGCCACAAGACAAACAACTCAGAGCATGTTGTGTGGCCGTCAAATGATGACCTGTCAAGTATGACAGGGTCTAAGGCTGGGACAGGGTCAGGTGATGACAGAGATTTTGTATCACCACGTGCTTACTTTCGAGTTAGTCATATGTCAAAATCTATCCCGATTATGAATATAGACTTCTGCATTTAGCATGCAAGGTTCCAGTATCTCAAGTTTTTGCTGCCACAAAATGCCACAACCTTAATTTTCTATTTATATATCAAAATTTGAAATGCAAAGGGTGAATCCAAACCGTTGGTCTTGTTCATTTCATGCTACATGTATTGTTTTTGCAACTTTGTGATTTTTGGGTTCATTTTATATTTGATCAGGTGGTAAAAATACCAAGCAAAATCTAGCTTACTATGATAGATTAATTTAATGTGCTCATTTTTTGACACCTTGATCTAGTATAAAATGAACTTCAAAAATCACGTTTCATATGTGCTATGACGAAAACAATAACGATTGATGGTTTGGATTTGACATTTGGATTTCAGATTTTGAAATATAAATAATAAAGTGAGATCATGGTATTGGAAACTTGCTCTTTACTAATACCAATTATATGATGTTTTATGTATTGTGTTTTTAGGAGGATGAGGGAATAGATGCTGGCATGTATGAAAAATACAAAGAAGCAATCAATGAAGCTGAAGCAGCAAAGAAGGAAGCATATGAAGAATCGAACAAGCGTAGACGAGCTGAAAGGGACTTACTGTTAGCTCTCCAAAAGGTTAATTTAACATCATCATAATCCTAACCTTTTTCTCAACTTGTAATTTAGCAGATATAATCATTCCATGCAGGCACGAGAAACTGACACCTTATGTCAAAATGAGGTTAAAAGGAGGCAGGGAGTTGAGGAGGAATTAGTCATTGAGAGACGAGAAAATGAGCATATGAGGGACCAGATAGACACCATATTCAACAAACTGCGGGAAGCAGAAGAAAACAAATTAAAAAATGAACAACAAGTCACAGAGCTGGAGCGGGCCACAAAGAATCTAGAAGATAAACTTTCGGCCACACGGTATCTCATGCAAACACTTAAGTCAAAGAATGAACAGATGCAACAAGCACGGAATGAGGCTCTGCATGAGGTGGAGGAGCTAAAGAAGAAGGAAAACCAAGGGAAATTATCGACAGCCTGCAAGGTGTTGAGCATGGAGTTTTCATATACTGAGCTGGAGTCGGCAACTAAAGGGTTTAGCGATCAGATGAAGATTGGTGAAGGCGATTCTGGATATGTGTACAGGGGCTTGTTGAGGGATACACCAGTGGCAGTGAAGTTGCTGCACCAGGATCGTATTGGAGGGATATCTGCATTCTATCAAGAGGTAACTTGTTTGAAATTGATGGTAGTTTGGAATTTGGTATTGTATGAGTTATTCAGTACTATTGAACTGTCTGTTAGGGGTGGCTAGAATTTCTGATCAGGCCACTATTATTGTTACCTAAATGGATTGGATGGAACCGAATTTGTATCCGGTAGGATACCCCAGAATCCGCAAGGGTCAGGGCCCCCCCTTGCATTCTCACAGTTCAACAGCGCTGTCCGCACAGTAATTGCTACAATTACCGACACTGTTCACAATAAAAAAAAACCTGCCTTTGCGATTCCGGAAGGCTGACCCTTTCGGGGGATATGGATCTGGATGGAACCCAGTCCACCTTTAGATGGCTGTACGTGCATCTCTTCTCTCAAGTCATGGGTTTACCTGATCCAACCAGTGGTTTAACCATTAGGATTCATATACCTCATCCATCGAGTATAAAGAGCAAAGGGTTGTGTACATCCTTGAGGTACCTGTGGGTCTTATTGTCAAGTAAACAATCTTTTTTGGACTAGCTCCTAGACTTCCAAATCGATATTTTCCCAGCCATACGCATCAAAGAATTGACAGTTTTATCTTGGAACTATTTTGTTTGTGGTCCCATTTCAATACTAAAGAAGTACGTATTAATATTGGAAGTAGGTGTGTTGGCCTTTTAATATTTGTTTGGGTTTGAAGCCCAGCAGGGGTAAGATTAGTCTCTTCCACACATAAATCTATAAAAACAATTTTAAAAAAGGGAAAAGGGGGCCAGGTCAAATAGGCCATGACCCAATCCAATATGACACATTGCGAGTCGGAGAGCGTCGAATCTGAACCTGATCCACTAAACATTGCATTTGGACAGTGGTTATCATCCAAGTAGCAGAAGGCTTTTATTTTTTTTTCTTTTTTTTTCTTTTCTTTTTGAGGTCTTCAGATGAAGCAATTGTCATGGTGGATTTACATAAATCATTAGACAAACTTCTATTCAAAATAATGTACAAAATTCTGTCTGGTAGGCTTTGAAATGTACAGCTTATGTGGTTATTCCTGGCTTGTAGTACAGTTTATTGGCTCAACTACACATGGAACAAAAGCTTAAAATTTGACTTTTTATGAGAATCGGTAGAAATAAAATTGATTGGGTTAGTCCAACAGAGAAATCTCTTGTTATAGAAAGGGAATTCTTACAATCAAATTGACATTTTCTCAACTGCAAATCTTGAGAATAATGATCAGCAATATGTAACATTCCTAACTATATTTTATTCTTTTATTTTCAAATATTTTCTTTAGATTGCAGTGCTAACGAAGGTAAGGCATCCAAACCTTTTAACCCTAATAGGATCATGCCCGGAGGCCTTCGCTCTGGTTTGTGAGTATCTCCCAAATGGAAGTCTCGAGGACCGCATGGCATGCACCAACAATACCCTACCCCTGACATGGCAGGATCGTATTCGGATCATTGGTGAGATATGTGCTGCTCTTTTATTCCTGCACTCCAGCCAGCCCCACCCCATGGTTCACGGAAATCTCAAGCCTGCTAACATCCTTCTTGATGTGAACCTCGTCAGCAAGCTGAGTGATTTCGGCAACTGCCGAATAGAACCTAACACGACGTCAAGTTCAATGTACTCCAATTCCAAAGGCACTTTAGCCTACATGGACCCGGAGTTTGTAAGAACTGGCGAAGTGACACCAAAATCTGATATCTACTCATTTGGGATAATTGTATTACGTCTGCTAACGGGGTGGCAACCATTGAATATCTCGAACAGAGTTGAAGAAACTATAGAAAAGGGGAACTTGCATTTGGTAATTGATCCATCAGCTGGAGAATGGCCATTTGTACAGGCAAGCGAGCTGGCACACCTTGGTCTCAGGTGCACTGAGATGAGCAGGAGGCGGCGTCCTGATTCGGCAAGGGATCTGTGGCAGGTGATTAAGCCAATGATGAAGGTAGCTGCATCACGGGTCCACCTAGATTACCAGCACATACCGTCAGCTATTTCAGAATGGGTCTCATAACTGAACTAATGAACTATGGCTATGCCAAATTGGTACTTCTGTAGTCTAGGAATATCCAGTCTGCACAGTTCTTATGATTTTTTGTTTTGGCTTCATTTTTGTGTCTAGTAAATTTGTTCATTTACTCATTGTATAGTAAATATTTGCCTTGAGCTCTTAGAGAACCTCGTATGAAAACGAGTGCAAGATGCTGAATTTAAAGGGTCTGCTTCGCAACTTAGGAAAGTGGAAGTTAGATTAAAAAATAGATGTTACTTGCTTCAGAAATGAAGAAACAAAAAGATCTTCCAGGTTAAATTTTTTCGATGAAATCATTAATATTGTTATCCTTCAGTCAAAATTAAAGAGTAAGTTTTTTCTTCATTTTTCTTTCCTTTTTTTCCTGCCTGAAGCAGCAGACCCTAAACCTGGACCTCAGTTCACAAACATTTTTTTTTCCTTCATTAAATAGTTGGAATTTGTAATATATAGATTTGTATGTTCATGTATATGTAAATATTACTGAAGCAAATAAAACAAAACACTCATGCAATCTTTAAAAAGAAATGAAGCAAAACATGATTCACTAAAAACAAATTCGATTCACAAAAATGTCTTAAAAAAAGATTGCCTTGAAAAAAATGTAAGCATCTACATGCATGCAGTAAGGAGTGGTTCTAACGTAATCCATAATCTCAATTTATCTCTATATCATCTTCCCCAACCTTCATTTTTCTCAAAAATTAAAATGTAATAGTAAGGAGCATTTTTGTCAGACCTTTGTCCTTCTTTGGAGAGAACAGAAACAACAACGTCGAGGACCTGGCGGCGCCACCCCATGACAACGACAGAGGCACCGTGAAGACCTAACTGCTTGGTGATGTCGAATTTGATCCCGATTCGCCTCCAGTTACCGACGCCACTTGCCCCTCGACACCATTTCTTGTAGTCAAAGTGTGTGTGCACGCATGCGCCTTAATTTGAAATTGGATGGATGCTTTTAGATTTACCACACAAGGGGGAGGAGAGGAGCGAGGCCAATTTTGCAAAAACTTCGGCGAGATAGGGAGAGACGAGAAAATTTTCTGAGGAGAAATATTAAAAAAAAAAGTGAAATAGAAGTACCAAAAAAAAAGGAAAGAATCGGGGAGAATCATAGGAATCGGGTAGTTAGAAGTTGGAGAACGCGTAAGAAAGACAAGAAGAGGGGGGATAGATTTACTCCCGAAATTTTTCATTATAAAAAAAATTAAAATGATAAAACACCAGTATAGAAAAAATTCAACAGAAATGACAAAATTAGACCATCCTCCAACAGAGATAGCGGACCAAATGGTCCTTTATCTCTGCCAGCGGACTACACGGGCCCCACCGTTTTCGGCCTTTTCTCGGCCTTTTCCCAGAACCCATCCGCTAACACAGTCAGCGGACGATTTGTACCCATCCGCTAACAAAGCCAGCGGACGAGTGCACGGGTATTTGGACCGTTTTCATGGCATTTTTCCAGCCGTTGGCAGAGTCAGCGGACCAAACAGCGCTTTTTGAAAATGGGCTGTGTTGGTAGTACCCCTTCCGCTGGCACAGACAGCGGAGGAATGCTCATGGGCCGGATTTTGGTTTCGTTTTGTACTCAAATGGGCCTCATCCACCGACACATTTTCTCTATATAAGAAGCCTTGCTGTTAATTTTCTTACGAACTTTCGTGCTGATCTTATCAAATTTCTCTCTACTGCTAATATTGTTACGAAAATCAAAGAAGGAAGGAGACAATTAAGAGCTGAGACATCTTTATCAGGTATGAATTTTTAGTTCATTTCTTTATGTAAAGCTAAGTATTATTGTTATTTTTATTGATGATTAATCGTTAGATTTGATTTAGATTTTTCTTTATGAGCACCATTGAAATAATTAAAATATTGTAATATTTTTAATGCCTCATCATTTCTATAATTTTGTATTTTTTTCATAAATTTTTTGTTCAAATATTTTATGTAGCAAACTTTACATAAAAAATAATACCAAAATTAGTTACAGCTCAATGTATTATATATTGCATTTATAAACTGCCTCATCCTTTATTTTCATTTCGAACAGCTCAACTCAAGTAAAATGATAATTCCAATTTCTGTCTATTTTGGTGGTGAAATACAAAATGGACAATATGGTATCCAGTACAGTTGCAGTCCTAAATTTACCTTTCCGGGAAATGAAAATACCCGATACGAAGACGTCAGAAGTACGATTTACCAAATGTTAGGAAGAGTTGAGAGTGAATATTCATTGAAAATTAGTGCTCGATATAACACTGGTGTTGGTCGTGGTTATCATTTTTGCTTAATTCCCGTAAATACTGATGTAGAGTGGGGATTGATATTTCAAATGGCAAAAGAGGAAATGAATTGGAGATTTGTAGAATTATATGTCCAATTGGAATCGATTGGAAATGCTGGTAATTTTGATAGTCATCTGGCAGGAACCAGTAACACAGTTGAGGAGCCTATTACTGAGCCAATACCAGACTATAATATGGTGAACCAGAGTCCCCCACCAGTTACTTACATTGTTGAGACAGTCCCTAACAGCCCTGATCGGACTCATCATAGTCCTCCTGAAGGAAATGAACTAAATTTTGATCTTGATGAACCCATAACTGATAACCCTGAAGGTCCAGAAGACGATGACGACGACAATATATTACCCGATGAGGAAGAATGGGTTACTGGAGAAGATTATGCATATACTTCTGACGAGGATGGCGATTCGGATAACAATCCATACGATAATTTGGGCGGAAAAATAGTCGTGCAAGGCAGATCAGAAAAGAATCACCCGGTTCGGGATCTTAGCGATATTTCTGGTTTCAACGAAATATACACCGAAACACATTGTTCGTCGGATGATCCATTGGCAGAAGGACGTGAATTTAATTCGAAAGATCATCTGAAATGGGCCATTGGTGAGTATCACATTAAAGCGAACATACTTCTTGAAACTCCAGTCAGTAGCACAACAAGGTTGGTGGAGAGATGTGCAGATAAGAGGTGTTTTTGGAGGTTGTACGCCGTTCGTCCCAAATGAGGTACTTTCTGGGTTATAAAAACCAATCCTTACCCGCACACGTGTATTCAATCAATCACTCGGGTGGATCATGCTCAACTGACGGCTAAGATAATAGCTGGTGCAATTATGAAGGAAATGAATGAGGATACGACTATGTCAATTAAAAATGTGCGTCATTTAGTTAAAGCCAAATTTCCGTGTGTTGATCCGTCTTACGCCAAACTCTGGCGTGGTAGGGAATTAGCAATTACTAAAATATTTGGGACATGGGAGGGGGCATATAGCTTGCTTCCTCGTTTACTTGAGGCGATTAAATCCACAAATCCGGGAACGAGATACGCCATTTTGTCGAAGCCCACAAATCAAACCGGAGTTCGCTACTTCAAAGCTATATCTTGGGCGTGGGGCCCATGCATAGAGGCAGTAAAATTCCTTCGACCTGTAATAAGCATAGATGCAGGATTCTTGTCCGGTCGGTACGAGGGAAGGTTGTTGATGGCATGTGGTTACGATGCAGAGAACCAGCTGATTCCGTTGGCATTTGGATTGGTGAAGAAGGAAAATCTTAAAAATTGGGGTTGGTTCATGAGTTGGTTGCGTCGGGATGTGATCAGACCAGGTCTCTTTTGTGTTATATCGGATCGACACGCTGGAATTAAAGCCGTTTTTGAGCGTCCCCAATATGGATGGTCCGAAGAGAACGAGCAAGCAGTTCATAGGTATTGCCTACAACATGTTGCCGAAAATTTATACAAAAAATGTCCCGATAAAGATCTAAAGAAGATCTTTAAAAAGAGTGCTGCAAAAAAGAAGGTACGTCGTTGGAAGGAGGCCATGCAATCTATCAAAACACAATATCCAGAAGGATATAAGTTCTTGCTGACAGTTGGGAAGCGTCGAGAGAACGATCCCGATGAGCGTGCGACTGCAACCAAGTGGGCGCAATGCAAAGACGGAGGACATCGATGGGGCATCATGACAAGCAATGGCTCGGAATCATTAAACCGTGTATTTAAAGCCGTTCGATGTCTGCCTGTTGTTGCTATTGTCGAAGGAACTTGGTACAAGTGTGTAAATTGGTTTGATGAGCGAAGAATAAAGTCTACTGAGACCGTTAACGAGGGATATCTGTGGTCTAGGAATGTTGCAGAAAAACTAATCAAAAGAGGCAACAAAGGCCGACCTCACCGCGTGGACCCTTATGCATCACACATTGGAGAGTTCGAAGTCTTACATCAAGGAGAGACCCTACCGAACGGCGAGTTCGAGACGAACAAGTATCATGTCAAGCTTCGAGAAGGGGGATCAAGTTGCAATTGTTTGAAACCAGATTTGACTGGAATACCCTGTTCGCACGTCCTGGCAGTAATAAGGGTTAGAAAATTTCATCTACCTAATTTTGTGTCAGAGTTCTATTCTGTTGCAAATCTTCTCAATACTTGGTCCGGAAGATTTTACCCGTATCCAAACCAACGGGATTGGCCGTTACACAACGGCCCGATTATCATACCTAATAGAAGATGGATTCGACGCGGCCGTAGAAGACACATTCGCCTTCCGATGGTTATGGACGAAATGGAAGGGCGACGTAGCAAGCGAAGAGGCCGACCTCTAAAGAAGAGGCCAGATGGTGGTATAATTTATTTACTCTATTAATTTTGCTACTATATGAAGTTAACAACTATATTAATTCACATAATTATCCTCGACAGGTGAGTCAGGCTCAAGCCAACAAGCAAATCAACAGGAGGGACAAACTGACGTAACTGCAAATGCAATTCTAACTCGTTTAGGATTCCAGCTTGGAGATCAATCAGCTAGACACTCAATCAGTTCACAACCGGAGGGACAAACTTCTATAGTACAACCAGGACGAAACTCAATTAGCATTCCCCCTAATGCAGCAAACATTCCTACTAGTGCATCAAATTTATCTAGCCAGCCTTCGAATTCATCAAATTCAACAAGGCGCGGATCATTTGGAAGAACAATTGGAGCATTATTTGGGCGCTCTAGAAATCGTTGAACTTAATGTATGTTGATATGTATGTCATATTTTATATGAATGTCATATTTTGAACTTAAGATTTGTTGTTGAAATTCATCTTCTCAATCAGTGTTTTTGGTAACTGTCAATTTATTCAATTATATTTGTAGTGAAATGTCAACATTTCAGATTTTGGTCTTTTATGGAGGTGAAATAATTGAAACTCAATTTGGTGCGGCGTACTCTGGAGGAAAAAAACTGACACTCCAGGGTAAACAATGTAGTACTTACGAAGGGATTAAAAGTTCCATACATCGGGTTTTAGAATTTCACGAGTATTGCGTTGGTGAAATCATGTGTCGCGTGGAGGATGGACAAGAGAGTAAATTACATTTCAGTTTGATGGGAGTCGTTGATGAAAGTTCTTGGAAACTGGCATCTCAAATGTCAGTGAATAAAATGGGACTTGTTCATTTGTTCGTCAAAACCTCTAGCCCACCACCAAGAAATGATGATGTTGATTTTATTTCACTTAAAGGTATGTGCCCTTTGTCTTCCACAATTACTCCAATTACATATTGCATTTGATTTCCACATGAATTACAAGTTATGTGTTTCACATGCAACAGGTTAGACATCAATTACAAGTCTCCAATCTCGCTGATATCGCTGATATGAAGTTATGTGTTCCATATGTACCGTTTGCCATTTGCTTTGTTAATTGAAAATATTGAAAAGTTTTTCCACATGCATAATGCATGACGCTTGACGCTTGACGCTTGACGCTTGATGCTTGAGGCATGATGGTTCATGCTTGACGCTTGATGCATCATGACGCTTGACGCTTGATGCTTGACGCTTGACGCTTGATGCATCATGACGATTGATGCTTGACGCTTGATGCATCATGCATGACGCTTGACGCTTGATGCATCATGACGCTTGACGCTTGACGCTTGATGCATGACGCTTGACGTTTGATGCTTGACGCTTGACGCATGATGCATCATGACGCTTGATGCATCATGATCATGCATCATGCATCATCTAGACACTCTACGTTTGACGCTTGATGCATAATGCATGACGTATGACGCGTGACGTATGACACATGACGCTTGACGTTTGACATTTGACGCTTGACGCTTGACGCTTGACGTTTCATGCTTGACGCTTGATGCATCATGCTTGACGCTTGACATTCGTATGACGCTTGACGCTTGACGTTTGACATTTGACGCTTGACGCTTGATGCATCATGCTTGACGTATGACGCATGACGCTTGACGCTTGACGCTTGATGAAAGTTGCTTGACGCTTGACGTTTGACGTTTGACGCTTGATACATCATGAATCATGCATCATCTAGACACTCTACGTTTGACGCTTGACGCATAATGCATGACGTATGACGCATGACGCATGACGCATGACGCTTGACGCTTGACGTTTGACGTTTGACGCTTGACGTTTCATACTTGACGCTTGATGCATCATGCTTGACGCTTGACGTTCGTATGACGCTTGACGCTTGCGTTTGACATTTGACGCTTGATGCATCATGCATGACGTATGACACATGACGCTTGACGCTTGACGCTTGATGCATCACGCTTGACGCTTGACGTTTGACATTTGACATTTGACGTTTGACATTTGACGCTTGACGCTTGACGTTTCATGCTTGACGCTTGATGCATCATGCTTGACGCTTGACGTTCGTATGACGCTTGACGCTTGATGAAAGTTGCTTGATGCTTGACACTTGATGAAAGTTGCTTGATGCTTGACGTTCGTATGACGCTTGACGCTTGACGTTCGTATGACGTTCGTGAGAGGCGGGTGGTCCCTGAGGAAGAGGTCGTGGTCGTGTCACATCACTGCCATGATAACGCTCTAAAAAAACCGTCGGCATGCCATGAGTCAAGAACCACTGCATGTACTCATTTTTGTACCAATCATCGTCATGTGGACCAGCTACGTAAACCATATACATGTGTGGCTGAGAAGCAGCATCAACAAAATCCCTCCAATGATCGCCCCAATCGTAATCGAGCTCTCCGTGATCAGTGTTCTCTACATTCTCGAACGCCAACTCCTGTACCCAATCCAACGGAGGAGGAACCGGTACCATCTGTCGATAACCAAACTGCCTCATAACTCTATCTGGATAGTGATACTGCACTATCCAGAAATGAATCAGTGGCACTCTAGCTAGCCAGACAACTCGACCACATTGTGTGATATATGGCAGACGATCAAAAACCGAATCATATGGAGCCCAATCAACACCCCGACCGTCTTCCAACTTATCTAACGTATCTCTCGCCGAACCGACACCGGCATTATGCGGATTTTCCCACAATCGGGGACCCGTCCACCTCTTGCCATAAGGATGGCACTCTTCTATATTTGGAACCCCCCACTCTGAAAATTCGACTCCATTCCTAGATCGTTTTGGTCTATTGGACGCAAACCGAGTCCATGACCACAACTGTAACACATCTACACATGCCGCAAAGGTTTTTCTATTCGCTCGGTCGGATACTGACAGTGCCCGATACAAATATGCCAAAACGGTACCTCCCCAGTTGTAACTTGATGGACTACTCAAATTCTGAAGAAACTGTATGTACATGGCCGGTACATCGTCACCGTTGGAGGTGGGAAACAAAACCGAACCAAAAAACTCCAGAATATAAGCACGAGTATAATATTCTACCTGTTGTGGGGTGTGATGATGCGGCAATTCACGAAAATTATCCCTCAACCAAGATAATCTCAAACTCCAACCGAATCCTCTGGTTCCGACCTTGGTCCTCCAAGCTTCTACCGGAATCGGCAATCCCAAATAGTTCTGCAACATACCTCTCCAATCACGATAAGCAACACCAGTAATGGGTGCACCGGATACAGGCAGCCCTAATAGACACCCCACGTCCTGTAAAGTGATTGTCATCTCACCTACAGGCATGTGAAAGGTATGCGTCTCAGGCCTCCAACGCTCGATAAGAGCTTGTATTAGTGACTTGTCTATTAGCGATGTCCGGCCCATCCTACATACGTGAAATAACCCAAGTATTTTTAATCCTTCGTCATAATTAGGGTGATATTTCAGTTGGGGTTTGTGGCACTTGATGATTATTTCGATCGCATTCTGCAAAATTTGTAGAGTGCAAATGTTAGTAATCAGATTTAAAGAATATGTATAATTTAAAATAATATTGTTTTTACTAAGAAGAAACGTACCGAATTTGGAGATATTTTCGACACCTTGTGTTGGACAAGAGGCATCTGAAGGAGGTCCGTGTGTGGTCGATGATCGAATGAAAGAGAATGGAGCGGAGCATCAGATCTGCTGCGCCGTGAAGTGCTACTTCTTGCTCTCTCCATTGTAATAACTACATGCAAAATCATTACAAACTAAAATTATTCATTATAAATTAAAAATTTAAGCATGCATAACGCAACAAATGAGTTCATAGCGCACCATAACGCAACAAATTTAACAATATAAGTAATTTAAAAAAAAATTAAGCATGAATGAATTATTCATTATAAAAAAATTTAGTGACAAATGAGCTCATAACGCAAATAACGCAAAAACTTTAGTGACAAATGAGCTTATAACGCAAATAAAAACTTTGAGAATGCAACTATAAATTTTTCATATAAACTAATAATTTCACAATTTGTTTAAACTAAAAATTATATCTTATAAAAAAAAAATTGCTAAAAAACGTACCTTTGGTTGCTCTCTTTTGGTGACTTGGTTGATTTTGGCACAAGGAGAGAAGAGAAGGCAGAGGAGAGATGGGCTGGAATAAATAAGGCATTCAGTTGGGACAAGATTTAATCACGGACTGGCTGTGGTCCGCTGGCTCTGTTGGCGGATTGGTACAGCCCAAATACCCGTGCACTCGTCCGCTGGCTTTGTTAGCGGATGGGTACAAATCGTCCGCTGACTGTGTTAGCGGATGGGTTCTGGGAAAAGGCCGAGAAAAGGCCGAAAACGGTGGGGCCCGTTTAGTCCGCTGGCAGAGATAAAGGACCATTTGGTCCGCTATCTCTGTTGGAGGATGGTCTAATTTTGTCATTTCTGTTGGATTTTTTCTATACTGGTGTTTTATCATTTTAATTTTTTTATAATGAAAAATTTCGGGATTTACTCTAATTTATTTTAGCGATAAACATATAATGTACAATAAAACACCATTTTTTAATGATATCATGATTTTTGGCAAGCATTTTGTTTTATGTTTGAACTGAATTTATTTAGCATGACTCTGACATATAACCCCAAAACGTTGTTTTTAGCGATTTTAGCATTTTTTTTATGATGTCATGATTTTTTGGCAAGCATTTTGTTCTAAAGTATAACCGAAAAACGCTGCTTTTAGTGGTTTGTTTGTTATTTTTTTTAAGCGGATCAAGTTTTAAGTATCACTTGAATCTTTTTGTTTGTACTTTTGAACTAATAAAATATTTTTATGAATTATTTAATATATTAGTTTTTCAAAATGTATTTATGAGATTAAAATTATTATTGTATCTTTTTATTAAGCATATAGATGTATTAATTACTATTTATGTTTCGTATCATTTGAAAAAATGACATAATATAAATATCGAAATGATAATTTATCGATTGTTTTATCACTAATAAAATGCTAAATGCTAAATCATCTCTCCACTGCTAAACCATACGAACCGACATTTAAAATCTTGATATTAACATAAACAAAACAAAACAAGAATTCTGGGTCTGGTTTTAGGCCCAACATTCATGAAATTTTAGACCAAATTAATGATTATTTTTAAAGTTTTTCTCTTACATATTTTTCATCTTAATTCATTCTCTCAGCTCCCAAAAATCAAAACTTATGGACCATTAAATTCTTGGTCCCACACCCTTTTTGGTATTTTGAAATAGAATCTTAATATATATATAGAGCATGGCTAAAATAATATGCATAGTACATCTCATTTCGTACTATGCATATATAGGTCAATAAATTGATATTTAAGTTGCTTAATAAATTCTTCATATGAAAATATTGTAGGAAATCAAATTTCGTGATTTTTAGAGTATTCTTGCTATTTTTTAAATATTTTTTAAAAACAGTCCAGATTTAGTACTACAAAAGTGTCATTTCTGAGCTGTTTTTAAAAAATAACAAAAAAGCTCTAAAAATTACAAAATTTTATTTCCTACAAGATTTTGATATGAATAATTTATTGAGCAACTTAAATATCAATTTAATGACCAAATTAAATATAAATGACCGCATAGTACGAAATGGGGTGTACTATGCATATTATTTTAGCCATGCTCTATATATATATATATATATATATATATAGAGAGAGAGATAGGTTAGGGTGCTCCATGGAGCATCAAACCCCTAATGCTCCACACCGTATCTCCAATTTAAAATTTTCAACGACTGATCCGAACCATTGAACATGATCTACATATTGAAATCTACTTGAAAATTGAATTTTATATTTTTTTTGCTATTTTTAGAGAGGTAGGAAACTTGCAACTTTTGTTGGTCCAGAAACCGTTTGATTAGCAACTTTTCTACCTCTTTAAAAAAATAGCAAAAAAATAAATAAATAAATGCAAAATTCAATCTCCAAGTAGATTTTAATATGTAGATCATGTTCAACGGTTCGGATCGGTCGTTGAAATTTTCAAATTGAATATAACGAATGTGGAGAATTAGGGGTTTGGTGCTCCATGGAGCACCCTAGCCTTTCTCTCTCTCTCTCTCTCTCTCTATATATATATATATATATATATATATATATATATATATTTCAAAACTTTTGCACTTCGGTCGAAGTACAAAAGTTTCACATTAGTCAATATTTTGTGGTCAAAATTTAAATTTAAGTTGCTCAATAAATTCTTCATATTAAAATCTTGTAGGAAATCAAATTTCATGATTTTTAGAATTTTCTAGCTATATTTGAAATATTTGTTTTAGGGATAATTTTGTCTGTGCCACTCAAAACTGGGGAAATCTCAGAAATGCCACCCAGAATTGATTTCTTTCATTTTTGCCACTCAAAATCGCTGTTATATCCTATTTTTGCCACTTTTTTTTCAAAAAGACAAAAATGCCCCCGTCATGGCTACTTTGTGTCCAAGTTTACTCCAGCCACCACCGACCTCGCTACTGATGTCGCTCCGAATGATATTGTAATTGACTTTGGGATCGGTTTTGGGGAAGGGGAAGGCGAACTGGGATCGGTACAGAAGAGGAAGAAGAAGCAAAGAAGCCATGATAGGGGCATTTTGTCTTTTTGAAAAAAAAGTGGCAAAAATAGGAGATACCAGTGATTTTGAGTGGCAAAAATGAAAGAAATCAATTCTGGGTGGCATTTCTGAGATTTCCCCAGTTTTGAGTGGCACAGACAAAATTATCCCTTTTTAAAAATAGTCCTGAAAAGGTCATGTTTTTTTAATATTAAATTGGACTGTTTTTAAAAATATTTAAAATATAATTAGAAAGCTCTAAAAATCACGAAATGTGATTTTCTATAAGATTTTGATATGAAGAATTTATTGAGCAACTTAAATTTAAATTTTGACCATAAAAAATTAACTAATGTGAAACTTTTACACTTCGACCGAAATGCAAAACGTTTTCACATCAGCCATACTCATATATATATCTTTATCATGTTTTCAGGACCTCTCAAACATTTCGTTCTGATCATAACAAGTTTTGAATTAGCCTGCGAAAAAGAGCACATAAGAGCATCTCCATCTCTAAAATTTTTGGAATTTCTAAATTATTGTCACATCAATTTTAGAAATTTAATTTTTCTTTAGTTTCTAAATTCTCCATCCCTAAAACTGAAAAATTAGAGTTTCTAAATTGCCACGTCAGCAAATATTATCAATATTATGAGAGACCGATCAATTTTAACCAATGATTAAGTCATGTCATAGTTTATAAACTCTAAAGCATAGTTGCTAAATAAGAAACTCTTAAGCAAAATTTCTAAATAAGAAACTCATCTACATCTCTAAAACTAATTTAGAAACTACCACGTCAGATTAGAAACTCCTAAAGTTTCAAGGACGGAGATGCTCTAAAGGAATGTATTTGGGATCTTATTTTTCATCTATCACGCCAAAATTCGGCATCTCAGGCTTCTGAGCCATTTCCAAATTCCAATCCTAACATATTCCAACGTCAATTATATATGATGGAGACCTGATCATTTTTCCAAAAAAGGAATGTATTTGGGATCTTATTGCCTTGTTGCCGTGAGAGAAAATATATATGGAAGAAGACAGAAGACAAAAAAATATTATTATTTCTGAAAATTAATGCATGTTAAATTTCATAAGAAATTTCCCGCAAGTATCTAAAGTTAAATAGTTTGCCTTCATTTTTTATCTAAAAAGAAAAAGAGATTTCTGAAGACTTGGGTATTAATTTCTAATTTCTGGTAATACATAAAATCGTAATATACATAATAGCATGGAACAAACAGATCGTATAGTATCATGCCTGCTGGAAGCAAAAATTCAATCATTCCATGCTTCAACCTACCAAAACGCATCATCTCTGATCAAGTTCACACTTCACAAGCTGTGTCTTCCATTTTGCTTCTAGTAATATATAATTAATACGATGAATTGTGGATGAGATCATGTGCTTCTAAATCATCACAGTGCCATTTAAAATTGCATTTGGAAGTGCTGGATATTCTCTTCTTATCATATATATCCAACGTACCTATTCTACATTAATGCAGAACACAAAAACAATTCTCTGGTCGGTTAAATAATACTGTTTAGTTCAGGTACGCCATTCCAATAATTGTAGCAGGGTGAATTTTAATGCTAAATATTAATTGTTGGAATTTAATTGGAAGTAATACGCTTGAAAAATGAAATGATGAGCTGTTATTTGGCAACGAAATCGATCACATGGTGTGGGGATAATTGTAGAGAGATCAGAGATATATGCTCATGAGCTGTAATTTGCAAACTTTCAATAGATCTGTGATCAAAACTTGGTCCCTTCTCCTGTCAAAGGTATAATAATAATACCATACCCACTTACCAAATTGTATAAATGGGTGCTTCATTTTTGTGAAGTGGTCAGGCGGATAGCATTTGAGAGTTCAGAACACAGATTTGAATTAAAGGATATAGATGCATGTGGTCCTGTGGAACTAGGTTGCAAATAGCTCACAATAATTTCCATCAAAAAAACAAACTAGCTCACAAGAATTTCCATCAAAAATTTAGCTCACAGACATAGGTTCGTGTTCATGCCACCGTTAACTCTGACGGGATATCAATTCGCCGATGACACGCTGTTGATTTCGAATGCACACCCGGAAAACATACGAAGGCTTATGGAAATTCTACAAAGATACGCTACAATATCGAGATTCTCCATGAACCCTACGAAAAGCACATTTGTACCTATCAATGTGCCGCATCACCTTCACCAAGTAATTCAGGATAATTTAAAATGCAGGGAAGCTCAATTTCCAATCAAATATTTGGGATTACCACTCACTATCACTAAACCCACCAAAGATATGTTCTTGTCAATACTTGAATCCATACAACAAAAATTAGGAAAATGAAGGAAACATCTTATCAAAAGGAGCACACTCATCAACTCTGTCATAAATTTTCTACAAATTCATTACATGCAAGCATTTATGCTCCCTGCTTGACTTATCAAACACATAGAGCACATAAGCTAGAGATTCTTTTGGCAAGATCAGCCGACTCAAGGGGGGCTGCCTAGTTAAATGCCAAATAATTTGCTTGCCAAAGAAGTATGGAGGACTGAGAGTTCTAAACTAAAATGCATCAATATTTCATTACTATTAAAAATGACTATGAAAAATACACAATGACTTTTCTTTATCATCCATCTTAAGGCACAACTATAATCTACCATCTTTAAAGGACACATTTGATAGGCAGGCAACAAAGAATTTCCTTTCCTTTTTTCTAAGAAATATTTTCAGGCTATTGCAAATATTTCAAACCTTTACACAAATCATGGAAGACGAATCAATACAATGAGAATGGAACTCAACGGGTCAATACTCGTCAAGAATGACATACGATTTTCTCATCAGTCCGGGAATCAAATCCCACACATACGAAAGTCTAGGAAGCATCAGAACACCCCTAAAGGCAAAAAAAATTCTCTGGATGATCCTAAAGGAGAAATTACCAACAAATGATGTCCTACGCAAAAGAGGGGTCAAGTCTGACATTGCTGACCATATGAAATCAAGTCGAGCCAACTATGAGGCAGAACCAAACCGAAGAAATAGAATCATTTTGGACATCCAACAGATCTAACCGAAGAACACAACAACAAGCAAGATTGAACTCCACCATGCTGGCAACGTTATAAAATATATGAAAAGAAAGAAATAGACAAATCTTCTCTATCAAATCAAGGCCGACAAGTCTCATTTCAATGGAAACCCAACATGATGCGCGCAACTGGATTACTTTTTGCAAAATTCATTAGGCCAACCTTATAATATTAATAATAACGAGATAATATAGTATTAAATAAATAATGTAAATTCTTTTTTTTTAATGACAATTTCTAGTAGGCCATATCTACTTTTCTTGAAAAAAGGAAAAAAAAAAAAAGAAACCGATTGAATATGAGCCGAAATCAAACAAGTTAATACATTTTTTTTCCGAACCGATCCAAAACAAGTCAAGAGTCCTGAGTTTTTGTGCAGTTCTATGTGAAACTTAAGTTTTTTTATATATATTTTGTGAATGTAAAAAAAAAAACACAATTTTTTTGAAGTTATGAGTTTGTTATTCATTTTTTTTAAATATCAAAGGCTTTTTTTTTGTTAGCTTGAACTCAGCGACCTGTACAATACACTGATATCACCATTGACCGTCCATATTGAACATTGCGTTAAAAAAACAACAATAATGTTAGAAAACAATCTGGCTTGTTATTTGGACCCAATTTAATTTGAGCCTTTCGTTTTCAAAAAATTGCTGGCAGTGGGCCATGGCCGGTGGTCCAACCGGTCATTTTTTTTCTCCTCGTATTTTTGTTTTTCCTTTCTTCTTCTTCTTCTTCTTCTTCTTTTTATTTATTTATTTTGGAATGGCCCCGTAGATACAGCAGGCCAGTATTTGAGTTGTCTTGCATGAGCTCATCATCGTTTTAGATTCCTGTGAGTCTGTGACAGTACAAGAACCACAAAAATGTAACGAGTCTTTCACGCTAGAGCTAGACCCGCAACCCCTCTATTTCCTGAGAAATAAATTTTAAATATTAATTGTTTTCGTCCAGTGAATTTATTTCTATCTAACTACTTTTATTATAAACCATCAGTTTACTCATTTTGTCTTATATGCTAATCATTATTTGTATACCTCATAATTTATTTATCAAATCAATTATAATTTGATACTTGCATTACATGAATTGGCATGGAACACATAATATTGAAGTTAGATATACATTTTTACAAGTTAATATTGCAAGACATCATAGATAATAAGATAATTAGAGTGCTCTCATGACTCGCTTCTGTTTGTTTTGTTTTATTTGACAGTGGTGCATATGTGAGCCACACAGTCTTTATTGAAGCTGTATATGTGTGTGTTACAGTGAATCAAAGACAAGCATGAGCATCTTCATAATTAATTGGTAATAAAAGGATTTCAAATTATAACAGTGGAG
>CAXKVX010004439.1:0-26240 GCA_964058865.1 Eleocharis quinqueflora
GTTCATTACTCTCAGGTTTCAGCACTGTAAATAGTTTTATATTCCTGACAATGCTGTCCTATTCTAACAGCACAGAACTAGTAACGTTTTCTAACTATTTACGGTGCGTTTGGATCATGTCATGGTTAGTGTAAAAATAGTGCTATCTAGATTAGTGATTGAAATAATGATTACTTTTTGCTATCTAGGTTAGTGCAAAAATAGTGCTAATTTTGTGCTATCTAGGTTAGTGAAAATGTTGTTTGGATTGCACATTTGGAGCAGTGATAGTGAGTTAATAAATAATAAATTATTTTAGTTTTTTAACGATAATAATAATAATAAAATAATAAAATATTGATATCAATTTATAATATATAATAATACAATAATAATAAATGATAATAATAATAAAATAATGATAATTACAATAATAATAATAAAATAATAAAATAATGATAATTACAGCAATAATAATAAAATAATAATAAAATAATGATAATTACAATAATAATAATAAAAATAATAATAAAAATAATAATAATGACAATTATAATAATACTAATAAAATAATAATGACAATTAAAATAATCATAATAAAAATAAAATAATAATAAAGACAATTATAATAATAATAAAATAATGATAATTACAATAATAATAATAAAAATAATAATAATGACAATTATAATAATACTAATAAAATAATAATGACAATTAAAATAATAATAATAATTATTATTATTATAAATAATAAAATAATGATAATTACAATAATAATAATAATAACAATTATAATAATACTAAGAAAATAATAATGACAATAATAATAAAATAATAAAATAATAAAATAATAATGACAATAATAATAAAATAATATTAATGACAATTATAATAATAATAAAATAATGATAATTACAATAATAATAATAATAATAATAATAATGACAATTATAATAATACTAATAAAATAATAATAATAATAAAATAATGACAATTAAAATAAAAATAATAATAATAAAATAATATTAATGACAATTATAATAATAATAAAATAATGATAATTACAATAATAATAATAAAAATAATAATAATGACAATTATAATAATACTAATAAAATAATAATAATAATATTATTAAATAATAATAATATCAAGATGATGATTACAATGTAATAAAATAATAATTTTGCTAACCATGACATGTGCTAATTTGCTAATCCTACCATTTTGTTGGATTAGCAAAATAGCACTAACCAACACTACTCACAACTTATTAAATCATGTTTGGATCATATGTTTTTGTGGATAGCAACTCTTATCCATGGTTAGTATTTAGATTAATTGAATAAAACTATGGTGTTGGTAGTGACATCAAGGTCGTTTGGTTCTTATTCTTAATTCAAAAATATTATTAGATATTTTAATTTAATTTATCGTGCTTAATAATTTAATTATTTCAAAATCTTGTAGGAGACAAAAATTATATTTTTAGTATTTTTAAATATATGTTTTGAAATTTTGAAAGTGACTTCAAAATAATAAAAGAACAGTGAATGTTTATATATAAAATTAGGTCATTTTTTTTAAATTTACTTAATAAAGTCTAAAAATAGATTTTTTTGATATAAAATAATATTAAGCACGGCAAATCAAAAAATAAAAATACTTATAATATTTTTGATTTAAAAGCACATGAAGCCTTGCGCTCCTAGAAGAATAATAACTTTACTCTTCGACCTCACATTTTATAAAGAAGGAATGAATTACTCGGGCATTAGAATGTTGATCCTTCGAAATTTCTAATACACCAGTGCATTACGGAGTCCGGATATTCTAAATTATTTTATATTGTATATCTTGACGTGAATCAATCTGAAACGTTGGATTTGAATCACGGACAACGTCTCTACGCTATGAACAACAGTTTGAATCACGAGATAATATATATTGTATTGATTTACTGTAGCAGACAAATACAAAAATAATATTACTATAGAAATTCCGGATTCATGCATTATGTACCGTGGCTAGTTCTTTATATCATTACATGCAAAAGGTTCTCCGGTTTTCCAAAATATTGAAAAGATATCTGATATATGAATATTGCGTGATATGATTTTAAATATAAACGGTAAGATCTAGTTCTTAATTTAGTAGTTAAAAGACGAGTTTTTATGTTGAGGTCGCGGATTCAAAATTTAATAAAAGTAAAAGTTAAGGGAAGATTTGAGATTAATTTAAGATGTTACTGAACACACATTCTTGTATATTACTAAAAGAAAAAAATATATCAACTGTAAAAATAATTATTCCATCCGTATTTTTTTGGAAATTCAACAATTCGTTTAGCATTATACGAACTTTGTAACTTCATTAAAATTTTCACCATTATGATTAGATATATAGTATGAATTTTTGGTTTTTAATTTTTATAATACTGAAACAATCACCATAAACTAGTTATACATTCCAATTCAAATTATACTGATATTTGTATTGAATTTTTTTCATTGTCTGCAGACTTACAATCCACACTCACAAAAAATCAGAAAATAATTTGCCACAAACGTGACTTGAACTCATGACCTCCCTCATGGAGCCATAATGTTTTAACCGACCGCTCTAAATGTTGGTGGCAAAAGAAAAATTATATTGAATTTTTTTGCAGCATTATTCATAAGTTTATAACACACACAAATAAACTAAAAAATAAACTTAAATAGCTCTGTCGGAACTTGAACCCAAACATCCTATATAAAATTTTGTACATTAACACTGCACGAGTGCAATAAGGCTTGACATTACGCAAGTAAAATACCACTGAAAAGCCCCAATGCTTTATGGTGAACGAATGATTATACGATTAACGTAAAAGTTGAGGGGTAAATGGTAAAAATAATTAAGCAGGTTTCGGGTTTTAGGCCCGGCCTTATATGTCCATGAGCAATTTCGCATCGTCTTTAACCCGCCTTTGCCTTTTTACCTTTGCCTCCCTCTTTCTCTCTCTCTTTAATTTCTCTCTCTCTACTGTGACCATGTCTGCTTTACCGTACAAATATATCTCCCCTCTCACAGAAATAACGCGATAGAATAAAGAGGGACGAGGAGCAGCGACATTTTTCTCACTACTAACTCACGAGACAAACACTTGGCAACAAAATACAGAGAACGAGAACCAAACTCTCTTTGACGCTCTCTCCGTTTTCTCCTCAGTGTTTGTTGAATGGTTCTTCTCCAGGGTTTGAGAGCGACATGGCAGGGTTTTAATTTGTGGGGTTTTTGGTAATTTATTATTTAACGACCGCCAACCCATTTGTTTTGTCAACTTAAATAGTGCTTTTTGTTGGGGGAGAATGGAAGAAGTAAGTGCTCAAATTAGAGTTGTGAGGTGCCCCAAATGCGAGAAGCTTCTCCCCGAATTACCCAATTTCTCTGTTTATCTTTGTGGAGGCTGCGGCGCTACGCTTCAAAGTATGTAAAAAAGATCAAAATTTATAGTTCTTTTAGCAATGAGTCCTTTTCGTTTTATGTTATTTTATTTTGAACTGTATTTTTCTTCATGAAAACTATGGTCTCCTCTAGTTAGGACTCTATTTTGAATAGTCTTGTCGGCGTCTTTGGCTTCTTCTAGGTAGATACCTTACCTTGCTCCGAATTTTCCATTTTTGTGTAACTTTTTTTCTCCTTAGTTACTGCGGGGAATTAAGCATGAAAATATCTTGCAATGGGTATTTTTTTGCAAACGATTACAGACAAAAAAGGGGGAACTTTTGGTACACGTGCTGATGCTACAGTGTAATTGCTGTTTGTGCTTTGTTTGTAGAACTAAAATACAAACTTCAACTAGGTAGCCCCGTTCCTCAATCAAAGGCATTTCTTTTACATTGATAGTGAACCCTGTTCTTAATCTGTCTGTTCCCAATTCAACCTGTCATGCTGTTTTTTTATGCTTTTCTTTTTATCTGATATCCACCTTGTTAGATTTATTAGTCAGAAGATTTCAAAATAATGCTGCATTACATTAATATATTACTTTTTAATTGTTACTTCCAGCTAAAAAGGTAAACCAGGCTCCTGATTCTTGTCCAGAGAAATCAAATGGAGCCAATGTGAAGTATCTTGAGGTAGTAGTTGAGCCTGACTTGGATAAAAGAAATCCATCTCCACTTTGCGCAAGTACACTTGTGCAAACTGAAAAACCTGTCAAAAGGCTTGAACCCGCTGCACATAAGGAGATCCCTCGTCAATCATCTCCGACTACAGCAAATGAAGTTGCAATGAACCCAGGTTCCTCAAAGACTAGCCTTCCTCTCAGAGAAAACGGGCCCGATATAAACCAGACAAAGTATCGCCGGGTGCCCAAATTGGCAAACACTGGTTCTACCCAATCAAATTCCAAGGACGAAGTTCCTTATGTAGGCTTGTCTGAGAACCCTAATTCTAGAATTGAAGGCCTTGAACAGGATCGTGCAGCGCTTCTGCAGATGCTAGAAGAAATCCGTGACCAAGTTAAGAGATCTTGTGAAATTGCGGGAGAACAGAATCCTGCAACTTTGTCACCTGCAACACGGGTTGTGGAGCCTACACGGCCCCACTCTGGGTATAATGCGGGGGTCCCGAATTACTTTCCACCTGGATATGGGTGGCGGAATCAGAATTCAGAGTACTTGTATCCGCAATTTGAACCTGACCCGTTGGTGTCATACCACCATGAGGGTTTTTATCACCAGCCCGCATGTGCCTGTTTGCATTGTTATAGGGAACTCCCCGGACCAGTACAAGGGCCCCCACAAACTCTCTTTAACAACCATCGTGCAGTACCGGTGTTACCATACCATGTGTACCACCATCATGGGTATGGATACCTCAGAAGTTCTGACAACTCGCCTAATTTGAGAGAACATCGTGTGAGGAAAATAAAACACAAGAGAGTCCGACCATGTCAACCTATAGCTGGGGCGTCTCCTTTTATAATATGTTATAACTGCTATGAATTGGTCCAGGTCCCCCGGAGGTCCCCAATTGCAGACAAAAAGAAGGCTCAAATGAAATTGCGGTGCGGCTCATGCTCCCATGCAATGATTTTAACCATCGATGGCAATGGAATTGTTGTTTCTTCTGGACGTGAGAATGAAAACAGTAACGATGATGCTTCTGATTTTGCACTTGCTGAGAGAGGGTTCCCTGCTCTCAAGTATAGTTTCTCTTCTAGAAATGATGAAAATGCCAATGGGTCTGACGGGACACTGCAAGACCATTCATCAACCTCTAGTCAGGAAACATTATCAGAAACAGAACCAGTTTCAAGAGTGCCAAGTTTACCCCTGCACGAGCACCTAAATAATTCTTTTACTGAAAATTGTAACATGAGCGCTCGGTCGGAGCAAGAGAAGGCGGTGTTATTTGCCGATGACTTCAAGCAGAATTCAGTCAAGGATGTAGCAGTTGTGTCTATACCAACAGAGATGGATTTTTCTCCTGATGAGTACCCACTGCAGGGACTGTCACAGGATTCTGATGCGGGTCATGATGAGGAGAGGCCAGTTGGTGCTGTTGCGATACATGGTGTGAAAGGCGGAGGTGACTCATTCTTTGCCAATATTTTTAAGAAGAGTCTCAAGGGGGCTCATGGTAATGGTAGATGGAAGGTTTCAGTCAATGGGTATGCATTATCAGATCGAGTGGTGAAGAAGGCTGAGAAGCGAGCCGGACCTATCTCTTCTGGTGACTATTGGTATGTTTAATTTTTCCAGTATTAAATAAGTAATCATTTCAGGTGGCCATAATAGTCATGCAAAGTATATTTGTTGTATATATTTTTCTTATGTTGACTAGAGTTTGGCGAAACTACCCAGCCTGTCACCCTCCATCTCTTGATATGAATCATTATCGATTGTTTGACAAGGATGTACCATTGATGGATATGTTCTCAATTTCTCGGTGTGATAGGGAGTATTATGGCTTAATAGGATCTATCTTTATTTTTATAATCTAAAAGTCTAAATTGTTTTGTTGTTGTCATACTGAATGAGAATTAATTAATTATTGACAAAGTACTTTAGTTCTAAATTTCTTGGTGTAATACTTGGGGGTTTTATGGCTTTAAAGGATCCGCCTCCATTTTTATCAGCTAAATGCCTATATCAAATTGTAGTTCTCATGTTTTTTCTTTTTTTCCTTGCTTCATGTATTCACTATTTAATATATAATTTATGTTGTAGGTATGACTATAGAGCTGGGTTTTGGGGCGTAATAGGAAACCACTGCCTTGGCATGATTCCTGTAAGTTCGAGTGCTTGCAATCTCTGTTAACTTTTTCTCAAACTTTTTTCGATGAATTTTGAATTGCTTCATTGGCACTAATATCTCTCTCTCCCATCCAGCCATTTATAGAGGAGTTTAACTACCCACTGCCGAAGAACTGTGCCGGAGGAAACACTGGTGTGGTGGTCAATGGCAGAGAGCTTCACCGGAAAGATCTGGACTTGCTAGCGAGCCGAGGCTTACCTACTACACCTGGCATTGCTTACCGGGTTGAGGTTTCGGGTAAGGTGTGGGATGAATTTATGGGAGAAGAGCTGTACAACCTTGGAAAACTTGCACCTACGTAAGCAATTCTTCCTTTATTTCATATCAGAAACTGGAACTATATTGATCGAAAACTTTACCAGTAACTGCTGCTTTGTACAAGTCCTGCCTCATTAGTAGTTGACTTAAAGGCCATAGACCTCAAGTTTACCTGCATTTCTTAGGGGGTGTTTGGTTGTGACTTGTGAGGGCACTAAAGGGAATTCTTGGAAATTTTAGTCTAGGTCCGTGTTTGGCACGATCGGTGTTACCATCTGGGATTGGGTGAGTTTTCCTACCAATACCCACAAAACAATACAAAAACTTGGGAAAAATACAGTTCACCCGGAGTGATTTTTTTGTACCCAAGAGTGATTCCTTCAACTTGGGAATGTAAAGATATTTTTTGTAAAAAAAAAACTATACCCACAGATCCCATTCCCACAAATTCCATTCCAGCCGAGCATGGCCTTAGTTGTTATCACACATTCCTTTTACAAATTGTACTCTTAACTTTTTTAATATTTTCCAATTTGGCAGTGTTGAGAAGATGAGAAGGGGATTTGGCATGAGGGTCCCTCGACATGTTTCGTAGACAAATTCATTGTTGGTTCTAAATTTAGAAGACATGATTTTCATTTGGGTCTGGGAGTAAACTAAAATATGGATTTCTCTTTTCTTCTTTTTTTTACTCTTCTTTTTATTTTCTTTGGGGTGAAAAAAAATAGTGTTGTTCTTGCTGTTTAGTTGAAGTGAAGCCGTTCCTTAATATTATGTACAATAGTTTTCTTTGCAAATTGCCTGTTTCTGTGTTGAAGTGTAATTCATAATTATCTAGTTTGTACTTTGTAGTATTAATAATTCTCTAGTTTGTAGTTCTCATTTTTTGGTCTAAGATCTCCATTAGAACTTGTTACATTACATTGGAAGTGGGGGCAAACTTGAAATTCTTTTGCTTTTTTTTGAATTTTTTTTGCTAACCTTGTGCATGCGTTATATTTCCTGTAATTCATTCATTCAACTTATAACGACATAATTCATTCATTCTACTTACGATTTTTATCCTTCAGAAATTTCACTTAATTAATTCATTTTTTCTTTGGAAGAAGCTAAGATTTCATGAATTTTAAAATATTTTTTTTACCTCTTTTAATGGATGAAATTTCTTGAAAGATAATTAGCTATCCTCTATAATTTATAATTGATTCGCATCAATTAAAATGATTATCATATATTGAAATAACAAATTACGGTTTTCATGGTAAAAACCCTGCAAATATCATTCCAAATCTGAAACATTTATATCCTTGTTACAATTTTATCCAAAAAAAAAAATATGCTCCTTACAATGGAATCGATATCCTCTGGGTAGCGATTTCGCTACCCAGAGTGCGTATCGTTTTATTTGGTCTGTCCGATTGATATCAACGGTTGCGATTCAACAATACAAGGGGGCCCCCTGATTCATATCAGTGGCGGTCGAGCGTCGATTTTCAATCCGACGGTCCATATTGCGATACGCAGAGTGCGGAGCGGATGAGATACGCAGATGATACTGGTCCCCTTACAATGGCATGTTTAGTAACACATAAAGGGACATCTAATAAGGCCTAAAAGCCCATTGCAATCGCATAACATATCATGTGAAATTAAAAAGCCCATTGCAAAACGCGTGATTGGAAATAGGCCTTGATTTATTTCTTGAGTTTCATCTGCTGATCTGCTAAATCCGATTTCGCCTTTTTTTTTTGATTGTAAACGATTTCGAGTTGAGACATCGGCCTCCAATGAAGGCAACATACAAACATAGTTTCAGTACAGAAGATCTGTACCTGATAATGATCAAAATAAAAGCAAAATATCCTCTTAGCTAAACTATTCCATCAAGTTCTAGTCCTGCATCAACCATCTAAACCCTTACATTCAAAATAATCCCTATTTAACCATTCATACAATTTTATTTCAATTAACCATCTAACAAATCTTCATCAGAAGAGGAATTCACCTCTTGATCCCCTATCCTGTCTTGTGTCTCAATAACATCCTCCACAATTCTGCTTTGTTGCTGAAACAGGTGTGCCACCTTACTAGGAGCACCTGACCAATATTTATATAAATGCATAATCGAATTATAAAGCTGTGTCATAGATGAAATTTGTCCTTGTTGAAAAATAATTTTATTTCTTGTATTCCAAATTATTCATACAAATGCAGCTAATACTTTTCCCCAATGTTGCAGATTTATCCCATTTAGTCTGGTAAATGAATTCCATAGGTCTTCCAATGATTCAAAATTGAAATTTCGACATTCATCACAGTGATATTCTAATTTTTGCCAAAAAGCACGGGAGTACGCTGATCGATACGGGCGTTGCTATGCAGGTTAAATGAGTTGTTATATCTGTTAAATGTGTCGCTATGTATGTTAATTATTATGATTATCGATATTTAATATATACGCTCGTCGATATCTAACAAAGCGCTCAACATGCATATATGTTTTCTTTAGTGTAAAAAAGTATGCATAGCGGCACATTTAACATGCGTAACAACTTGTTTAACATGCATAACGATGCCCGTATCGATTGCGTGTCAATGAAGCGTCTCACCAAAATATTTTCTGCAGTTTATTATGGATAAGATTATGGATAGGAACATTGACAACACGTGATTTTGACAACTTTGATAGTAAAATTTTAAATTATTTAAAATATAAAAGTTACAGATACATTCTTGAACTGCTATTTATTGTGTTTCAAACTTCACACAATTTAAGTGTAAACTGTATAGAAAAATATTAAAATTTAAGCGCTTGCAAATTTCATCATTTTTGATGATTATTGAAGGAACATTAAATAACAACTTCATCGCATGAAATTTGAAACATAATTAGTTCACGAGCTTTATGGCAATAAACATTTTTTTTTTGTCTTCAAACATTCTTTTTTAATCATCTTAAAATCTGTAGTCAATATTCTTAACAGATCCCTACATATTTATCATGGACACGAGTGTCTGGTGCAACATGGTTCGATGAGTGTACGGCTGGGCAAATAACTCGCAATTGTGACTCGCTAACAACTTGCTCGGGTAATTCGTTCAGAATCAACTCGAGTGAAATTCAGCTCGAGTTGTCTAGCTCGAATACCATTTGAGTCAAGTTCCAGTCAGGTATAACTCACCAGTGACTCGAAGACTCGGCTCGTATATGTCCGAATTTAGTTAGCATATTGTCAAGTTTAAGCTATTTGGATCTTCCGAATTGAGTTATTATTTTAGCTTAAGTTTATTTTGAGTTGCTAATTGAGTTGATATACGAGTTGAGTTATTTGAGTTATTTAAACTATAAAAAAACATGTTAATTGAGCTGAATGCTGGTTGCGAGTTAACTCGAGTAAAATTCGAGTTGAGTACGAGTCGACATTTGAATTTGAACGTAACTTAGTTACTCGAGTCAGCTCAGCTCGAATAATTACCGAATTGAGTTTGAATTAGAATTGGCTCACTCGAACACTACTCGATGAACCGTCCTAGATAAGTGTGACAGTTATTATTCGGAAATCATGAACGCATGAATACAATAGACGAACTTTTATTTTGTTATAGAAATATTTTCAACTAATATGATTATATAGTATTAATATTCATTCATACTTTATGGTGAATACATTATGTCTCATAACCTATTGATTCATTGAATCTGGAAGTCAAGTTTCAAAATTTACATAATTTGAAAGTTTTAAATAATCAGAATTATAATAATGATATATATTTAGGAGCTAGGTTATGTCATTTGATCAGGCAGAGCCCTTTCGATGCTTGATCATTAAATTTCAATACGAACAACTCAAATTTCGATTTATCATGTTCAATAATTTATGTATATCAATATTTTATGAGATACAAGAATTTTCCATTTTTTCACAACTCGTTTAGTTATTACTGTAAAATTAGGTTGTTTCATAAAATTGTTTAAAAATAAAATTAGACTGTTCAAAATCATATTACAATTAATATACAAAGAAAAGTAAATCATCATATTACAGTTAATATACAAAGAAAAGTAAATCAAGAAACATGACATATTTGCAAATAGTCAAAATTTATTTTGATTATATATTACGAATGGACATTTCTGCAAAATGCCTATTAAATCAGTCAATTTCGCAATAAATGCAAAAGACGACAACAAGTTTTTTTTTGTTTTTTCGAAACCTATTATAGAGAATTCATGCTGAGGGCCGCTATTAACTGCCTTTTAATAGCGACTGTACAGTGCCTCCGCTATAAAAGATATATTTTAATAGCGAATGTGGCCATAGTCCCGCTATAAAATGTGTCTTTTAATAACAGATGGTTGATTGAGTCCACTATTAAAAGGTATCTTTTAATAGCGGGTGGTACAGTCTTTTAACAACCCCTTTAACAACCACCCCACCACCCGCTATTAATGGCCTTTCAAACCCGCTATTAAAAGGGAAATTTGTAGTAGTGAGTGTTATAAACTCATGTGTTATGTTTTTTTATTCATTGTCTCTATACTTACAACACACTTATAAACAGAACAAAAAATAAAGTTGAAATGCTCCTGAAAATAATCCGTGCTGAAATTTGAACAAAAAAAAATCTTATATTTTACTACTACGTTAAATACGAATAACAACTCGTGTTTTACATACAATACACATCCTTTTCGCCTTCAAATATTCTGAACTTATTTAAGCTCTACGTATGCCTTTACTGTACAAAAATTTGAACGGATGAAAACTTACAAATACATACAATATCATATACATAGTACAGTATATATGTGTCCTATATATGCAGGGGCGGATTCAAGATTCTCGCCAGGGGGGTTCAAGATTTACGGTATTTTCCAGGGGGGTTCGAAATGATGGTTATTCTTAGAAAAAAATTATTTTACATGGTCATTTATGCAAAAAAATTTCAAATATATGGTCATTTTTGAATTTTTTTTAAAATATATAGTCATTTTTGAAAAAAAAATTTCCAGGAGGGTTCAGCTGCACCCCTAGTGCAAGGTGGCTCCGCCCCTGTATAAAATTTCTATTGTACATATCATGCATATCCTACTAGATTTTTCATATGATAATACAAACAGTGAATATCCTCGTTGCTTATAAATTAGTTTGAAACCAAAGAGAGCATGGGAGATTCACACGACTTTGAATTCAGAGATTTGAGTTCAAAGTTTTTTTGCAGTCGTTCGATTATTTTAAAATTCGCATTCTTGATTTATAAAGAATTAATTTTTTTATGAGTGTGAATTTTGATATAATTGAATAACTTTTGCAGACTTTGAACCAATTCTTGGTTCATAATCGGGCGAATCTTTCCTGCTCTCGAAACCAAAGCCATTGATGAATCTTACATCAAAGAACGAAGTCTCAAATATATTTTTTTCTTAATTACATAGTGACACATCAAGTTTAGCAGACTGAGTTATAACTTTATAGTTAATTAATGCATAATTTATCGAATAATTAAAACTATTAGAGGAGGGATGTGGCTATGGAAAAAACACTGTAGCTTTTCATAGTGAAAATATTAATATATTTCTTTTGAAAGGAAAAAACTTCAAAAAAGAAAACAGTGAAAACACGATAGCGGTCTACAGTGTAATCACTGTTTCATCGCTTGTGAAATATACAATAGCAAAATGTTAGACAATGATATATTTAAATTACTTAAATCTTAAAATTTTGAGGGTCTGTTATGTAAAGGTCCACCTCAGTTTAAAACAAAAAAATTTGAACTTGTAATGCCTAGTTTGTTTCTTTTTTCCGTTTCTATTAATTTTTGAAAAAAATTTAGGTACATCTGTGTTTTTTAGATATTTTACTTAATTTTTATTATTTGATTGTATTGAGATTCACATCATAAATTCTAATTAAATAATACTGATTGAGTGAAGTTTAGAGAGCATCAATCTATCTAAGATTTTTTCTTAATTTTTTGCTTACGGCTAACCGAATCTCATATTTTTAAAACGCTACTTTTAAATGCCGGTCGAATAAAAAAATTTAAATGGAAAATTCCCGTTACCACTCAAAAACCAATTAACAGTTGTGATAATATCTTCCGTGTTAGTTGTCAATTGCCATCATGGTTGCAGGTAGTAAAATATGAATTGAATTCAATAACTACACAACTCGTTACATGAATTACCACATAAAATTAGTCACGGAAAAAGTTTGGAAGAATACTCTCTTCATGTCCATCCACGAAGCACGAAACCTTCATTCGAGCAGAAAAACAAAGAACGCACCAATTCTAAATTGGAAACAAAAACAAACAACAATTTATTGTAATTTCCAAGCTCCGATTGAAGCTGTCTCGCTTCTCTGTTTGTTTTCTTCTTCTGTAACCTCATCGCCGACCTATTTCTTAAAAAAGTTTGCAATCTAGGGTTAGGGTTTCTCGCCACTAGACGACCTTTTGATGAGCGAGGAAACGACGATCAAAGCCTGTCCGACCGATTTATTCGACCCTTTGGTGATCATGGAACCGGATTTCTCGAGGTCTACTGGTGGTGGAGGCCCCAATTTTGAATTTGCTTTCAATTCGGTCAACTTCTCCGACCGGGTTCTTCGGATCGAGATTGTGGCGGATCCGCCGGAAATTAAAGTGGGTTCAGGTGGGTGTTCCTCTCTTGCTGATTGGGCTCGCCAGAGAAAGCGGCGCCGTGAGGAACAAAAAAAAGAGAAAGGTTGTTACCATACCTTGGGTTTCTTTGTCCTATTTTGCAGTATCTTTCTGATAAAAAGAAACCAGTCTCTGAATTGCTGATATTGTTGGTATGGCTAGGTTTGGGGTTTGATAATGTTTTTCTTAAAAAGTGGGGTAGAGTATACCACCTGATTTATTAACTGAAACAACCTTAAGTTAGGGGTTTGGTCACTGGTTCCATTAATTTGCAAGTTCACCAAACTTGTTGGTGTAATTTACACAAATAAGGAGATATTTCTTATTTGCGCAGACACTGACCGTGCGAATTTGGGTTTTTGTATTTCTCTATTGCTCGTATGGCTAGGGCTAGGTTTTGATCATTGATTCTATTAATTTGTGAGTTATCCAAAATGGAATCCATAATTTGGCCAAAAAAGTGGATATTACATATTTGTGCAAACTATGAGTGCATGAATGTTTGGGTGTTTGTTAAATGATTGCGTGATTACCCGAAGATTTATGACTAGGTTTAGGGTTTGATCATTGATTCCATTAAATTGTAAGATCGTCTTCAAAAAGGAAGGCTAATTTGCTCAAAGAAGGGAATAGTACTTGCGTAGACACTGACTGCGCAAAATGTTTGGGTGTTTGTTAAATTGATTTTATGATCATCCAAAGATTTTGTGAGGTCTAATTCAGGTGTACTATATTCTTCTGTAGCAACTTAAATTCATCATGCAAATGGCCTAGTAGTCTAGTGGTAGCTAACTAGGATGACTTCAATGAGGTCATGGATTCAATCCTCCGTGAGCACCAAGGTTCACATCCTGTTAAGAGGCATTTAGTAATTGATGCTGGGGGTTTCGGAAACCCCTATATATCCAAAAAAAAATTGTTCATCATATCGCAATCAACTGTCAAATTGAGAGATCGTAATAACTGTTTGTAATGTTCTTTGCAGAGTCAGGAAAACCGTCAACAGAGCAAATATTGGGAGAACAAGCAGAAGTAGAAGACTGTGAAGGGTATGAAGATGAAAACCAAGAGGAGGATGCTATGGCCATGGTTGAAGAGTCTCCTTCTGATGCAGGTATGCATATCTATTTGTTACTGGAACGAACTTCTGGTCCAGTTTTTGTGGTTCACTACTGGTGATATGTCCGTTTGGTACTTTGGTCTGTGGTAATGGAGATATTTTGCCATGTCAATAGAACCGACTCATTCTTAATTTCAAATTTTAACTGAATCAGTAATATACTGCTTCAAGTCCCTATGTCAAGCCCATGAACTTCTAGTACCTGCTTGGATGCAACAACACTTCCGTTTAATGTAATGTTCGACTCCTTTTGGCTAAGAATCATCCTCATTGCAGTTGCAATTGCTTATTTGAATCCTAATTGCATGGTTCACTTCTTGTTAGAAGGGCATTGGAATGTATAAAGAACAAGCTGTCTTTTCAAACAATCTGGTATGATGAATGTGAATGTTAATTTTAATGTTTCTACAAATTTTAGGTGAGGATGCTCAAAGTATCGACTCGTCATCATGGAGCATGGAGTGTTCTCAGGTCTTGAAAGTTAAGGAATTCTATATCAGTTCTGCCATATTGGCTGCTAAAAGCCCTTTCTTCTACAAGGTACTAGCACATACTGATCGATGACTAGACTGCATTAGAAATGTTTTTGCTAGTGTCACTATGGGCTAATGGAGCTTTTGCGTGCTTTCTCAAATGGTTGTTTTTATAGCTTTTCTCAAATGGCATGAAAGAGTCTGACCAGCGGCATGCCACACTTAGAATTAATGCATCAGGTAATTTATAATTGATCCATGCTTTGTGAAATCTGAGTTCTTGAGCTCTAGTTAATGTTAAGATTCTGATTCAGGAATTATTTGGATAATTTTGTTACGTCTTTTAGAAATTAAAACTAAGTTCCACTGTGAAATTTCATGTGTTCTTTACTTCATTAAAAGTTAAAACAGACTATTTTTTGGTTTTATTTCAAGAACGTAAAATATTCTGGTGCTGTATCAACTATCGAGTGCCATTTATTAGTGATAGTTTAGTCATCTTTTGTAATTGTAGTGTTATAAGCCTGCTTTTGCACCAGGTTAATTGTAGGATACTAATGTTGTTACTGTTGCTCAAACAGAACAAAAACAAAAAATCTCAGGGAAGCTGGGCGTTACTGTTGTGTTATAAGCCTGCTTTTTGCTGTATCTAATACTGAATAATATACTTTCCTTATTGGTAACAGAGGAGGCAGCACTGACGGAACTACTGAGCTTCATGTACAGTGGGAAGCTGAATACTTCATCGCCAACTCACCTCCTCGACGTGCTGATGGCGGCTGACAAGTTTGAGGTGGCCTCTTGCATGCGCTACTGTAGCCAGATGCTGCGCAGCCTCCCCATGACCACGGAGTCGGCCCTCCTCTACCTGGACCTCCCCTCCAGCATCTCCATTGCCGCAGCTGTCCAGCCACTAACTGATGCTGCCAAGGAGTTCCTTGCTAGCAAGTTCAAGGATCTCACCAAGTGAGTTATCCATTTTCAAGCCCCATTTTATTTTGTGCCTTTATTGTGTTCTTTCAGTAGTACTTTTTGGTACTTTTGTGTGGTGAAAAATCTGTGTTAGACCTTATATCATTTTAATTTGGGGTTGGTTTGTTTCACATTTCTATGAGATGGTTTGATGGCACACCATTTCTAGTTGTCCTTGGAACAAAAAATCATTTTTACAAGTTGAACTCAAATTAGTTTCAGTCAAAAGTTCGTATTCTACTTCTTTTTCTCTGAAGAATTGGGTGTAGCTAATCTATTTTTAATTTGCATCTACACACTGGTTTATTAGTAACCATCTCTTGTATTCTTTGGTAGTGCTCATCATTTCAAAAGCCATTTGTTGATCCATTTTTTGGTTTTGTAAGCATGATATCTAGTAAACTATTATCATTGTATGTTTGAAGAGTTTTTAGTTTTTACATAATGAACCTGCAAACCTGCAAATAGCTTTAGTTGAACACCTTGCAAGTAAAATCGCAACTTCGGTAAAAAGGATATGTTACTATAGGCATTTGATCTTGTTGGTAATTTTGCATTAATCTTTACATATGGAAGCTTTTTTCTATGATATTTGATGTCCACAAAATTTCCAGGTTCCAAGATGAGGTCATGAACCTCCCACTAGCAGGTGTGGAGGCGATCCTCGCGAGCAACGACCTTCAAGTGGCATCGGAGGATGCAGTCTTCGACTTTGTCCTGAAGTGGGCCCGCGCCCAGTACCCACGCCCAGAGGAACGGCGTGAGGTGCTCGCCAACCGCCTTCTCCGCCTAGTGCGCTTCTCCCACATGAGCGGTCGCAAGCTACGCAAGGTTCTGGCTTGTCCTGACCTGGAGCACGAGTTCGCCAACAAGAATGTGATCGAGGCGCTCCTCTTCAAGGCTGACTGCCCCCATCGCCAGCGAGCCCTGTCATCGGACCCCACAACTCACCTCCGCTACACAGAGAGAGCTTACAAGTACCGCCCCCTTAAAGTTGTGGAGTTTGATCGTCCCTTTCCTCAATGCATTGCCTACTTAGATCTGAAGAGGGAGGAGTGCGCAAGACTGTTTCCTTCTGGTAGGATATACTCTCAGGCTTTTCACCTGGCAAGCCAGGGCTTCTTCCTCTCAGCACACTGCAACCTTGACCAGCAGAGCTCATTCCACTGTTTTGGTCTTTTTCTTGGGATGCAGGAGAAGGGATCGACAAGTGTAACTGTTGATTATGAGTTTGCAGCCCGCAGTAGGCCGTCTGGTGAGTTTGTGAGCAAGTATAAGGGGTATTATACATTTACTGGTGGAAAGGCTGTGGGGTACAGGAATCTCTTTGCTATACCTTGGACATCTTTTTTGGCTGAAGATAGTCTCTTTTTCATTGATGGGGTTCTCCACTTGAGAGCCGAACTGACTATTAAGCAGCCATCATAAGCAAAGTGATTTCTTTATAGATTTCTGTGGGAGATTTTTTCTTTTGGTTGGCTGGGTTGGTTTTTGGGTGGGGGTGGCGGCTTTTACTTGTAGCGTAGCAGGCACCTAATTGTGAGTAATGTCTGTGTTGTGTAACTCTTGATTGTGATGCTAGGGTTGTGATACTCAGCTTAAACAGTTTGCAAACAAAAAAAGGAAACTATTCCTTCTTCTTGTCAAAGATTTGCAAATGGTATGGTACAGATGTTGAGTAGGTTTGTGATTGTTTGTGTAAATAGGAATAGAATTTGCTACCTTTTTTGCTCAGCAATTGCAGCATTAGGTAGCATTTTCTAATGTCTGCCTTTAGATTAGCAGGGAATTGGGTCAATATGATTTTGTCAAAGGTTTGCGCTAGTGGAAAGTTAATGTATTGTCCTTGTATTTTTTATTCTTGCATTAGGGGGGCTCGCCTTACTTTCAGCTTTGTATTTTTTATTGTTTTTTTGCCAGTATTGGTTTTTACTGCTGAAGCGCAAACGCATGTGCTGTAGGGCTGCTTTAGGGGCTTTGCAGCTTATTTAAATTGGCAATGCTGGTGCCCTATTGCAACGTTTTCAACCATGTTTCCTTTTGGGTTTGGATCATTGTGAGCCATACTTTTAACGATTGAAATTCAAAGCTCAGGTCTCTACATATCTGAGAAATATATTATCTTGCCAGATAACTACTAACGTCTGTAGGAACGAAAGGGTAAGCTAGCCTGTTCATCCATCAGCAAAGCTTATAAACAGATTAACTAAGTACCATAGTGTTATTAGCTTCGGGTTTTTAATTTCATAACTCATGTATAGAGGTGATTGATGAAACATCCCTTGTTGCTTGGTAAAGTGGTGGTTTTGCACTAAAGCTGAACTCACCCTGCTTGCTTGCCGAAAGTGCAAGCACTGATTCACTTTTAGCTGTGCCTTCGCTCTTTGCCGTTTTCGACCCTTCGGTTGTAGTTAATAGCAGACCTAAACAAAGTTGACGTACCGCTGAGAGAGCTTAATGCTCACTGTTATAAAGACTGGTACTTGTGATATTTCACAATCATTAGGAAGTGGAAGTATGTTTTCTTATCTGGTAAACACTTCCATCTTGAACTCATCCAACGACAAAAACTAAACGAACAATAGGAAGTAATGAATACAAATCATAAATAGGATTGAAGTACTACAACTGATCAGTTTATCTAATTCATCAATGTGCACGTATGGAATAATGAAGAAAACTGTTTGCCTTCATAAAATTTGAAAGATAAGTGTATGAGAGTCACCTGTCAGTTTTCAGAGATTGTGACATGTTAACTTACCAGAAACGCTAAATACAAGATAGAAAAGCGAACAAAAAGAAATTGTTATTATCTTAGGAAATATGCACCGCGCCTAAAGTCGGACTAACCAACTGCTAATAGCGAGATGCTATCCTCTATAAAATATATGTTTCGTCAAGAAATGCAAAAATGCAAAGCCAAATCCAGTTAAAAATTAAAGGTGTATGTCAAGTTGTTTTACTAAATATGGGCATTGTCTGGCTTAAAAAATAACACAAGCAAGTCTTTTCCAATTCATTGGTTCTCTTTAGGGATATTTAGGGGCCACGCAGTCAGAATTTTAACTTGGAGAATGTCGAGAAAAATTCAAAATCTAAAAATATTAATGATAACAAATAATATGTTGAAGTAATTATATAACAACTTGTTAATTTAAAAACTACATGCTAATTAAATAAGAAATAATTTTTTTTATAAACGTAATTCAACAAAAAATAAGTCAAGTTTCTATTGCATTTGAATATTTCAATAAAAATTACATCTCTATTAATTTTTAATTTAAATTTAGCTCTAGACTATCCAAAAAGTCATATAAATTTCTAATCTCATCATAAGTAAATCTCTCAATAATTTCGTTTGTAATATAGACAATCATGTAATCTTGAAGAAATTCATTTTTTTTGTTGATATAGAGGTCAAATGTCCATTTTTTATATTTGATATTTTTAGACATTAATTATTATAATATATTCAAGATGTAAAATATAAAATGTTATATTATTCTAAATCATGAGTGCATGCAATATGCATGATGAAATCTGTAATATTTTTAAAGTTTGTTATGTGTAACATATAATTAAAAAAATCAACACATATATTTGACAACTATAATGCACATGTCCTTCATATGGAACAAGTTAATTATTACTTTTTTCATACTTGTAATTGAAGTTCCAAAAGAGTTATACCAAAAACCTTGAAAATGATTATGGTTTAATCAAACATTTTTTCGATAAATCAAATATTCAAAATTATCATATGTAGAGAATTTTAGTTAAATGTGAATCTAAATAGAAAATACAAGATACTTAAATTGAATGATGGGGTGATGAAATAAAATCAATTCAAATATGAAATAATAAGAACATTAGAAAATAATATGATTTTTAGATCTTTTCAATCATAGCCAATAGTAAAATATTAAGAACAAATGTATAATTAACTCTTTATATATAACAAATATAAACCAAATAATTGAAAGCATCATTGCTATAATGAATTAATAACAATGAAAAAGTACATTGTTATTTGCATGGCAACCGATGAGTTAAAGAGTTTGAATCCTTCAGAATGGACCGCAACATTATCTTCTCCATCTGTTTATTTCAATTTTATAGTTCATTATCTTTCAATATCTGATTTGTTGCGTTGAATTGAGTTATTTTTTATTGGAAAATGTTAATACAATGATAAAATACGTTGGAGGAATTCAATATCAAATATCAGCATAAATATCATAAATATTAGAAGATGGCAGACACTCCAAACACCCCATCACCCCGCCCCATATTGTATTTATAATTCAAGAAAATTGTAGGCAAACTCAATGGAATGAATATATTATCTTATATGAGAGTTTCTGTTTTAGTTTCCACATTTATTTCTTCGCGGAGAGACGAAACCTCTCACTATTTGTGCCATACATGTGGTTCTCATAAATGAATATGGAGTAGATCATCTTATTACTATTTTTTTAGGAGGACCTACTATATATATATATTCTTTAGTAACAAGTCTCTTTATTTCTTTTTTGAAATAAAGACGGGAGTCAAATCTATTCAAATGTAAATGACTTTCTCAATTCGAATTTCGAATTCATGATTTTCTACATAGAGTCTATTGCTCTTAAGCACTAGACTAAAAGCCGATTCTCAGACCGGTTATTGTTATAAATTATAATTAATGAAAAAAAAGCCAAGTGTTGTTAACTATAATTTTGAAACAATATATTGATGCGGTATTTCTTTACAATTAATACTTCAAGTTTTAAACTCAAATACCGTGTGTATCGCAAATGTACGATTGTCGTTGGTACTAAGTATCAGGTATCGAACACAGGGACAAGTTGATTTCCAAAGAAGTCGGAACGATGTTGGTTCTAAGCAAGTAAGAAAGGTTGGTGAAAGTTGTTCGTTGGGTAACCAATTCGTAATGTAACGAGGTTGCAATTAAACGGTAATTTATCAAGGATCTAAGACCTAGGGCTTAGAGTTCGTTGATCCACTTACTCACTCGGTTGAACGATTATTGGTTCAAGTTATTGATAAATAGGCACGAACAAGCAATTATCGGTACCGAATTGGTGATTTCTCGTTTCGGTACCGAGTCTAACACGATCTTGAATCGATGATTAGTCAAGCTCCGACTCGTGTTAGAAGTTATAACAATCTGCAATTTAGACCTTTCTAGAGTTATATTGCCCGACAATTACGCGCTAAGACACACAATTCAAGTTTTGGCCTAATTACTCCTAGATCTATTCAAGTCCCTCTCGAATACGAGACTAGCCTAGTGATTTTTCTAGATCGGGATTCGAGTCAACTATTTTTCAATTAATTAATTCAAATCTAAACAAGTTCAAATTCAAGCAAGAAAAATCAATCTTATCAAATAACAATCTACGAAATCATTCAACAAAGTTGCAAGTTTCACATAACCCTCGTCCTAGAGAGGTGTTTAGCCTCTCATGACGAATACAAGTACAAGAGAATATGCTAAAGACATCAATTCTTGAAGAGAAAGGTAAAGATAGTCAAGAAAGCCCTAAAAAACCAAGCCTTGATCGAAGTCTTCGTCTTCTCCTTGTTGCACAAGCCCTAAATCTACAATTCACCTTGCCCATCACCCTTGGAGAGGAGCCAGAGAGAGGGAGAAGCCACAATGCCAAGATAGGCAACTATGCTGCCTTCCTTCCTTTTTGAATCCCTGATTTTTTAAAAAAGCATCTAAATCCTTGCGTTCGCAAGGATTTGGCTGTGGTTCTCTGGAATCTGGGGTGAAAGTTTTGCGGACGCAAGAAATTCCTTGTGTCCACAAGACTTTTAGTTCTGTGTTCTCTGGTTCTGAGGAGGGAAGTCTTTGCGTCGGCAAAGATTCTTTTGCATCGACAAAGATTCTTTTGCGTCCGCAAAGAATCCTCCCTGAGCTCTTTTGGAATGGTGCTGGGAGGTCTTACGAATACAAGGGAATCCTTGCGTCCGCAAGAATTTGCTGTTTTGGTCCATTTTGGCTTTTGGGCGTCATGATGTCGAGAACTCCGATTTGACGCTCGTTTCTTCTCCAGTCTCTTGTACCTGCATTTAAGATCAAGAAAAAGGGAATTACTGTGAACTTGCATGCTATTACACTACTCAAGGCTAATAAAACACAAATATTGGTCATAATATAGTGCCAGACTACGCGTTCTGACCCGTACAAAGTACGGCTACCATATATCCTATGGAGAGAGTTTTTTCTATTCAGAGAGGAGAGATCATCTGGACTGTCAGATTAAAGATCAACGCTCGAATGTCAATGATATAATTCAGAAGATTTTGATATTATTAATCAAAATTGTATATTCTTAATCTGGCGGTTCAGATCTGAATTTCTTCTCTCTGAAGAGAAAAATCTCTCTAGAGGATTTCGTTTCCTACCACCTTTATCTCTAATGTCATATGTAAAACATGTTCCTCTTATGTAACATATTTTAACGACTTACAGACAGAGTATTCAATTAGATTTGCTTGTGATCAGGAGCGGATTCAGAGGTTATTTTAGCTCGGACACTGATGTTGAGATCAAGCCCGAACACAAACTCATTAAAACCTACTAAAATATCGCTAAAAACTCATTTTTCACAATAAAAATAATAAAAGATACACTAAATTTTGCGTTTTTTGAAAATCAAGTCCGGACACTTGTCCGGACTTGTCCTTTTATAGCTCTGCCTCTGCTTGTGACCTTAATATGAATGTACTTTTTATGAGAATAGATGTTCAATAACAATGAACTTTTTTTACGAAATTGCTTACATTTCGTTCATGGTCTGTTATTTAGTCATATAATTTCCATGAAAAAGGTATCTTTTTATCTGCTTCAAGATCATCCTACTAAAGTTGAATTTCTTCTTGAATAACATAGTACCATAAATATATAAAAGAAAATGTACATCAGCATAGAAACCTGGCAGCATTCCCTGACAAACCTAAAAGACACATAAATAAAAGATATCATGACTTAACATTTGCTGTCAGCTATGCTACAAAATCTTTCCAATTGACTTGCTTAAGGGAAGAAACCAACCATTTATGCAATTTAAAAGGAGATTTTTGTCAAATAATTTGGTGTTATGTCTCTCGCCTTTGAAATATGTTTCACCTTGATGTTTGACACAAGAGCTGTACTAAAAAGGGTAATAATTGGCAAAAAGACTTATAAAAGAATTGTTGGTGGCAGAAGATGGTGACCAGTATATAATTTCTAGACATAGTGTATCGTTTTTTGATTTAATGTATTTTTGTTGGTATAGTGTACTTTATTTTACTGTTTCTAATTTATTATACTGTATTGACTGGGGTACTTCTCTTTTGTCAGTTGTGACATAGCAATCATAATTTATTTCCTTTAGCAGTATCCTGACTATTAATTGTCTGCACTGGCATAATCTTCCAAACTAACAAATTAGATGAGATGAGTTTTTTGTAAGCGTACTAACAATGAAAATAAAAAAAGGATAATGTTTCATTGATATTAAATTTGATACCGACTATCGATGTCGATGTTATTATGCACATTTAGTTGAGTTATTACGTACATTATTTGAGTTATTATGCATGTTATTTTTGTATTGAAAAAATTATTATGCATGTTAACAAAATAATGTGCATAATAACTCAAATAGCATGCATAACTATTTCAGTACAAAATAACATGCATAATATTTCAGTACAAAAAATAACATGCATAATAACTTAAATAATATACATAATAATTCAACTAAACGTGCAGAATAACATCGATATCAATATTGATATCTACGTATCAGCTTCCTCTAAAAAATGGATGAGTTTAAATTATGATTACTGACTCCTCTATCAGTCTTAAAGATTTTGTTGATGGCTTCTAATGATGACATCGACAGATTAGAAGGCACTGATTGCCTAATTAACAATAATTCGCATATAATTGCTCTTTATGGCATAATAGTGATGTTTCCAGCAATACCTGTGAAATATGATTATTTAAATGATTTTCTTGGATGATTCATTTTCAAAATTTAAAATTAATAGACAAGGTGCGTCAATTGTTCATTTTTTTTTCATGCTTGGTATGAAAGTACGCACTATTATTCCACCAGAAGTTTCAAATTTTAAAATTAACAAATTGCATTAGGAAAGTTGGGTATTATCTATGTATCCAAACCACACAAATTAACAAATTAACAAATCAGCACATGTATTTGCATCTCTCTGATTTGCCACAAACTTCAAATTCCTGTGGTGTTTATTCATCTCAGCAATCTCCCGTACCAGTTGGTGTGACTGTGACATCTCATGATCCGGATTGTCAATCTCTTTTTCTATCGCGTGAACCGTCTGTTGTAATTGAGACATCAAATTCAATATATAAAGTTTGTGAACTACGTATTATATAATTATTATATCAAGTACTGTCACTATATTACACTGTGTAATATAAGACATGTCATATAAATATGATTAATTAAAGAAAAATATAGTATATATTTCGCTAAGTTTTGGATGCAAATATATATTGAATTAAAGTGAATTAATAATTGTTGATGGATCAATTATAATTAATTTAACTAATACTAGTGTCAAGATCTCATAAATCATGTCATGATTTTTATAAATTACGAGATCTTAATAAAATCTCGAGAATGATATCATGATCTTTAAAGATGACAATATCTTGCTAAGATCTAAAAAAAATACATAATCTTGCTAAGATCTCAAGAAAATATGATATCTTGTTCAGATGTCAAAAAATACATGATCTTATCATAATTATGGAATCTTTTCAAGATACTATTGACACTAGTATTTAAGCGCTAAATTTTCAAGAAATAAAGATGTGATAGGTGTGCATGTGTTGCATTTAGGCTCTATTTTGTTCTCTCCATTAAAGACAAATACCTCAGCTTTCATTCGTGAGTTGGAAGAAAAGAAAAGAGCACCCATGTATTCTTGAAAGGACACATAAGCGACCAATTCGAGGCTAAATGACTAGGATAGCATAGAGCACCATCTAGTGATACTGCTTAAGAGACATTCAAGACCAACACGGGCTGCCAAGTAAGTAAACCGCTTCTGCTTAATTTAAATATCTTAAGTTTTACGCAGAGCATTAGCAATTGTTTAATTAGGATTTGATTTTAAATATGACTCTACCTAATTGAACTGCACCCAACAAGTGATATCAGAGTCATCTCTTTGTGAGATTTAGAATTATGTAATTTAATTATTTCAAGAAATTATATCAAATTTAATTGTTGCAAAAGGCTTTTATTGAATTTTAGTATTTGGCTTAAATTTGATTGCATTATTTTAAGTTAAAATATTGGAATTTACTAAATCTCTCGCCTTTTATGTAATTTTGAAAAGGTATACTTCAAGATTTTAACTTATTAATATATTAAATAATTAAGTTTTGCAAATAAAGTTGGGGTTTCCAATTTATGCAACAATTTAAGAGTTGAAAATTCGAAACAAAGAAACAATTGAACTTGAACTGACAGGAACTGTTGTCCAAAGAAATGCACAAAATAATTGATTTGTACAAGTGCGTACATTATTAGAATAGTATGAAAATAATTGCTATTTTGTAATCCTAAGGTCAAACAATAGTGCGGAAGCATTTTATTAATTACAATTCAAATTTTAGACCTTAATCACCTAGCTAAAATCACAATCAAGCAAGTAAAAATATAGCAATAAGTAAAGAATTTTAATATGTGCAACAATAGCAATTGAGTAATTCAAGCAATAAGTGCAAATATAGTAAAAATAGAGAGTAAAGAGCAAGAGAGCAAGAGAGAGCAAGAGAACATGCTATGTAACGTGGTTCGGCTTACATCCACGAGACCCCAAGATCCAAAATACTTTCCTGGACCAATTCCACTAATTAAAAAGTGTTCTAATTACAATTGTAGAACCTATCTTAGATTTCTTATCAACAAGACAACCTATATTAGGTTCCAAACCTTTGCAAGGAAATACACCGCTCTACAAATTCAAACGTTTCCGGTTGACAACACAATCAAGACGGGGATGCACTACTGGACAACACAATGTAGTTTAACAAAGTGTTCTCTCGGATTGAAAATTAGAGAAGTAGATATCCTACACACTCTCAAGGTGTGGATACTGAAGGAGAAGGCTCTTATGCTCTTTCTGGTGCTTAATTAGATGCTTGCAACCTTGGGAAAAGCTTTATTGATACTTCTGGTTTGAATCTCCAAGGTTTATATAGGCTGGACACATTCTGAAGTCTTGAATTTTTGATATGGAAGCCTTGCGTTACAACAAATGCCTAATATGTTACAGAACCCGTTGTAACAGGTCGACTCCTTTCCCAAAATGTCCATCAATGCATCTTTGCTTGACTTTTGGGCTCTCCTGGATAGAAACCCGTTGTGATAGGTAGGGAACCCGTTATGACAGGTTGGCAACCCGTT
>CAXKVX010004440.1:0-19075 GCA_964058865.1 Eleocharis quinqueflora
AAACAAATAGAAATTCTCAATTAAGAATATTATCTTTCCAACCCTCTACTGGATCCAAAGACAGGTTTCCCATATCAGCCACAAGCTCTTCAACATTTGTTGTCTGTCCTCCTAACTCCGAATTCAACCTTTCCTCCTCAGAAGTACCAGCATCAGTGCTGGTACCAGTACAGGTATCAGAATATATTCTTAAGACTTCTTTTAAATCCTTTACTAGGCCTAATTCCTCATCTGAACTCTCTTTGATATCCAAATTCCAAATTTCAAAAATACCCTCACGCGACTCCACCTCCTCCTCTTCAGCAGTTTCTCCATCACCATCTCTCGCCGTACCCATCTCTTCATCCAAGTCTGAATCAGAGCTCTGATGCAAGCCTGAATTTGGGGTGTTTAGAGCATCAAGTAGGGCAGTTTTCATGGATTCCCAATTGTTGTCAGAATAGAAAGCGAGGCAAGAATCGGCAAACGCATTATCCTCTGGTGTGGATTCGAATTCATTGGTTTCTTGTGCTTTTTTTATCGACTCCAAAAGCACATCTGATATGTCAGGATCTGCATCTGTCGTGTTTTCATCTACCAGTTCAGATTCTGCTTGGTGCAGATCAGGGTCTGAGAGGAGGGCAAGTATGTCACTTTGCAATTTCGCTGTCATTGTTCCTATTGAGAGAAAGAAAGAGAAAGAGATGGGTTAAATTGAGTTTATGCTATTGACATGCAATTAACCCGCTTAAGATAGCGGTTTAATTAACCACATAAACTGTAACGAAGAAGAAGAAGAAACCAAATTCGTAATTCCCCTTTAAAAGGAAACAATACAAGTACGGAAGGAATTAAAAACGAAAGCTACATACCAGTTTCAAACCGATCAATACCACTATGGAAAGTAATCTCTAATTCTGTATGCAGTAGTTTTCAAATTAGTAATTAAGACCTAAAAGAGATAAGCCTCAATCAAACCCTTATCTAACGTAAATTCAGTTTAAGTTCAACGACAAAGATCACGCACTTACGGGAAGACGAGGAAGTACGAGCGAAACTATCTGAAATCAAAGCGCTCAACGAGTCAACGATGTGAGCAAATGGCTTGTAGTCTCCCGTCGAAATGGGGGGAGAGAAATGGGGGAAAAGAAAAGGGAAGAAAGCGAAACGGGACTTGAGCGGTATGCAAATTGTAATTGTGTGATGACAATCGAGATCAGGTGTGGACTCATAATGTTAAAACTTAAAACTATTGGTTTGACGGGCTGAATCTGGGCTTCTGACGGGTAACTGACGATTGGCGAAGCAACATTTGGAGAAAGCCCAAAAAAGAATAAAACGATTGTAACATTTTGTAAGGAAAGGTTTTTGTTGATAAAAAAAAAGGGAAGGGTATTTCGGCCCAAAAAGAGGGCAGGCTAACTAAGCAAGAACAACAAAATATTCCGTTGCCGGGATTTGAACCCGGGTCTCTCGGGTGAGAGCCGAGTATCCTAACCAACTAGACTACAACGGACCTGTTGTTCTTGTATATCTTATTTACTTATTGATCATGTATTTTTTGTTGGTGCGATTGAACAGTTCAATCTTATGTTATCATGATGCGAGTAAAGATAAAAAATGTAGTAAACCATTCTGCATGCTTTCTAGGTATTTCAATAAATTAGTATCATCTGATTAATATGATATGAATTTTAATGCATTTGAATGATAAAGATTGTTTGAATCACCTATAAACATTTAAATGATGTATCTAAGTTTTTGTGTGCGAGTAAAACATTATAATATCACTAACTGAATTTATATGTATAGGCAAGGAAGAATACTATTATATTAAAAAATATATTAGGTCCTCAAAGCAATATAATTGAACCTCTAAAGCTGCTTACTCTTCATATCTAAGAATCCGTATCCCTCAAAATAATGTGGGGTCACGAAATGGTCAGCGGGCAGCACTGTTACGCTATAAATTCGTTGGTACTGTAGCAAAAATACTGTGCGAGTAGCACTCGACGCTGTAGCAGCGGTGAAAATGCAGGGAGGCCCACTGCTGATGACCATTTCAAAGGATGTGAATTCCATATCTAAGGTTTCACACGAAAAGAGTTGGAACCGACAATCAAAACCCTCCAACATTTTGTGATGTGAATTGGCAATATATATAAAAGGATATTTGTAAATGGCCCCCATACTCTGCTATTGACAATTAACTTCTAAATAACTCTAGGATCATCTATGCAGAAATATAGATTTAATCAGGTTGCAAAATTAATTGCTTGACCTCTTTAACCACGTTAATAGATTTTTATGACTTCAATGCATTGTTGCTTGCTTGCTTGATTGAAAGATTGAAATGAAACTCAATCTGGCACTTACATTCTTTCAGAAGTATACAACATCGTCGGATCAGACTATCCGAATTCTCGAATTTTAAGTCATAAACCTAATGTAGCAGTTCATAAACTGGCTAATCTAATTTAGAATCAGATTATAATATAATGTATGTTATGTTGTTACTCTGGAGACCTGGTCTTTAAATACCTGTAAATTCATATAAATTAGCATAACTGCATGCTAAATTGCTAATGTTATCGAAATTACGTACCTGATTAAACTTATGAAATTGGAGCTTCTGAAAGAATTAAAACAGAAAAGTGCTAAAAATAATCGCGAAACAACATCTCATAATTTATCCCATGACTAGTGGTCATTGACCATGTTTATGTATTGTTTTGTTTTCCAAATTGTTTCTAAAGTATTGATTTAATTTCAATTTGGTAAGACCTCTCAAAAATCAAATTAATCTCTTATTATCTTCTACATATTTTGGTCCAAAATTTGATTGATGTACGTATAACGTCTAATTGCCTGATAATGTATTTAATTGTATTGCATTTGGTCACTTATTTTAGACATTAATTATGACTCTTTTGACAGAAACGTGCAAAGCACTTTCATTGATATGAAACAGAAAACATATTACAATCCCTATAAATGTCCATGTGTTGTGTTCCTGCTATGTTCTATTGAAAACAACTAAAATCTAAAAACTCGTTTGAGCTTAATACACATGTTGTAACCATAAAAAAAACAAAACCAATATTTTGCATACAGCCATCACAAAAAAAAATATACCAAACAAAGGGATTGCAATAAAAAAAAAAATCATCCTCTGTGGAACAATTCTCACTCAAAAATCTTCACCCTGCTTCAAGCGATTAATCCTATTTGCAGGTGGGGTTCCACCACTTAAATTGGAATTTTTTCTAAGTTCCAACGCATCCACATCTGGGTTGTTTCTTTTGTTGCATCCTTGACAGCATTTGTCCAAAAATTAGCAGTACTAACAATTAGCATTCTAGTTGTAAAAAAATTTCTTTGTAAAAACTGATTTAATTTCTCTGTTTTCATAAACACCAACAAATTGCACCAATTACTATAAGAAACACTAATTATGACTGTATTAAAATATGATCATAACACGTCATCCAACTAATTAAATATTGTAATTTAGATGTGTCTAACCAGAAGAAGACGTATCATTCTCTACGTAAGTGGCTGATCAAAATCAAACAACTCATATTTTACTTTGATTTTTGAAGGATTTTTTAATATCTTATCTGAATCTCTGAGTTTGATTGATTTTCGGCTTTTTAATTTCAGAAAAAGATTCTTGTATCTGATATATGAACCATCTGATTTTGATTGTGCAGCTCACTTTCCTGTAACATGCCTATCAGGTTATTACTGTCGTTTTTTTTTATGCTGCTACTTCATTCAAACTTATATGGCTAATATGTTTCTGGGTCTGAAAAAGAAAGATATTTCTAATTTTACTAGGCAGACAAGCAATAAAAGAAGATGCAGATTCCTCACTCCTGATTAAAATTTACCAATTGTACAAATTGACGGATTTTACATTTTTACTTGCCTGGTTCAAAAAAGGAAAAAGAAAAAAAGGAAAAGAAATTCCACCAATTCTTTGGATGTGACAAACCAAACGTACCATCATCATTTTAACTCCAAAATAAATACATCCGTCTTACTCCAATCTCATGCTTATTTCCCCTCCTACTTACCCCTCAACTAACCAGCCCTCAAGCCATTATATATAGCCATACAAAACTATGTAGTTTAGTCATATATACAACATTGACTGGAAGAATATTTATCCAAAGAAATTAACAAATGAGAGATGCTGGAAGTGTGACTGAAGAGGACCTCCACATTTTCCAAAGTCGCTTTGCAACAGTACCTGTACCAGAAAACATCACTCTACCTGAATTTGTTCTACAAGATGCAGAAAAGTACTCCGAAAAAGTGGCCATTGTGGAAACCGCCACCGGAAAGGCATACACATATGGTGAGATCAAACGACATGTGCAGAGGTTCGCCAAGGCGCTCATGTCCATTGGGCTAAGAAAGGGGAATGTGGTTGTGGTGGCATTGCCTAACCTCGCGGTTTACCCGATTGTGGCACTTGGAATTATGGCGGCAGGGGGGGTTTTCTCGAGTGTCAACCCTCAGGCGCTAGAATCAGAGATAAGGAAACAAGTCGAGGATTCAGAGGCGAGACTTCTTGTAGCAAATGAGGTGGCCTTTGACAAAGTAAGATGCATCATATCTTATGTACCAATTACTTTTTTTGGTGGAAATTCCAGCTGTTGGAACATATACGTACTAATTTTAATCGGGCCTAATTTAATGTCTGAATAACTTAATTGGAACTATTATTTGTTTCATACATGCTGTATCTGATGTCTCTGATAGGCTGGACAAAAAAAAACTATTAATTCAATACTGATTCTCAATTCAAGGAAAGCATCAAATCCGGTGAATTTAAAACTTCCGAAAAAATTGAATATTTCAGTATATAACTTAAAAATAAAACTAACCTCACCATTATATTAACATTAACATAAACATAAATACTAACTTATGCTACACTAAATGCTTTTACCAGGTGAAGGATATTGGCGTACCGGTGATCACAGTTGGTGACGACAAAATCTCTGATTCCATAGATTGGGAAGAGCTGCTGCATGCAGCAGACCGGGCCGGAAAAGCAGACATACAGGACCCTGTAACCCAATCCGATCTATGCGCCCTTCCTTATTCCTCTGGGACCACCGGCACCTCAAAGGGGGTCATGCTGACTCATCGCAACCTCGTCTCGAACCTATGCTCCACTCTGTTCACTGTTGCTCCCGAAATGATAGGCCATGTGTGCGTGCTAGGCCTCATACCCTTCTTCCACATCTACGGCATAACAGGCATCTGTTGCTCGGCGCTGAGGAACAAAGGCAAAGTGGTGGTGATGCAGAGGTTCGAGATAAGAGCATTTATGGATGCGCTAATCAAGCACGAGGTCACATTCGCACCGATAGTTCCTGCTATTATGTTAGCCATGGTGAAGAACCCGCTTGTCAATGAGTTTGACATCAGTAGGCTTAATTTAAAGTCGGTCATGACTGCTGCTGCACCGCTAGCACCCGATTTGAGGGCTGCTTTTGAGGAAAAATACCCCGGCGTCCAAATTCAAGAGGTAATTAAAAGGCAAATTATTCGCTTCAAAATTTAAAATATCCATATTGAAAGAGGATATAAAAAGATAGCTACACTTGCATTTTACCTTCACTTCACTTTGCATTTTGCAAGGAATAACATCTGACTGAGTATCCTTTATAGGAGGTTAAAGTTTCACGGAAATATTTATGTTATTTCTTCTCTTTAAATAGGCTTATGGGCTCACAGAGCACAGTTGCATAACACTCACTCATGTTGATCCAAGGAAAGGGCGTCCCATGGCGAAGAAAAACTCAGTTGGGTTTATTTTACCGAATTTGGAGGTCAAATTCATCGACCCCGATACTGGCATATCTTTACCGAAGAACACTCGTGGGGAAGTGTGTGTCAGGAGCCAGTGTGTAATGCAAGGTGATAACTTTTTTATTCTTACTGTCTCATACATAATATAAATTTGCGCAGAGTTAGAAAGAAAACAAAAAAATTAAGCACGGACAAAGAAACATATAAACACAATCAGAAAAATACAACGAGGTTACAAATTAGATCTTATGTGTATAACAAAAAGGTTACAAATTTTATGTGCCTCTCATGTTAAGTTAAATTTTATGTGTATAACAAAAAGGCTAGAAGTTTGTAGGTTACTACAAGAATAGGGCAGAAACTGAGAGGACCATCGATGAGAGCGGGTGGCTTCATACCGGAGATATCGGATATATAGATGATGATGGCGACATATTCATCGTTGATCGCATAAAGGAGCTTATAAAGTACAAGGGATTCCAGGTAAGAAGCAGCATGTAGTAAGAAATCAACAATTGTTTTCTTTTTTTAATCAAAAAAAAGTTTTCTATTTTTTTCTTCATCTTTTCATTTTTTTAATTTGCTCCTCCTAAAAAATTGTGTTCTGCATATTACATGTTATTTAAAAAAATGCCAACTCTTTCCTCAAAATAAAAAAAATATCAGCTCTTTCCTCAAAATAAAAAAATACCAACTCATAACTACGAACCAGCTCACCTTGATTTTTGAAGATGGGACAAGTTTTGTTATAAACCAAACTCATCTCATGCTTAATATATAGGTAGCACCTGCAGAACTTGAAGCAATACTTCTTTCACACCCGTCTGTCGAAGATGTTGCAGTATTTTCGTAAGCTTTCCACACTCACACTATCCATTACAAGAGATTATACACTACTGAGTTATCATTAAAAACTAAAATGATAGTATCACTTGTACACATTTTGGGATTCATAAAAATTAGACAATGTGGAAAATGCATAACATTAATTTTCATAATAAGATTGGTTTGATCCAATATTTTCCTCTTGATATATAAATCACCTTTTTAATATTAAAAGTATATGAACCTTGTGCATAAATAAAAATGCATTTGCAATGTAGGTTGCCAGATGAGGAAGCAGGGGAAATTCCAACAGCTTGTATTGTAATCAGAAAAGATGCACAGGAGAAGGAGGTGGATTTGATAAATTATGTGGCCTCTCGTGTGGCATCATACAAGAGGATCAGAGCATTGCACTTTGTGGATTCGATTCCTAAATCGGCATCAGGGAAGATCTTGAGAAGATTACTGAGAGAGAAGTATCTAGGAGAAAAATAATAAAATGTTCTGATTTTGTGCTTGAAATTGATGTTGTTGCAACTCTACTTCTTTAATTACATGATGGTTTTGCATTTTAAGTTTTGATAATAAAGAGTTTAAGTTCTAGTTTACCCAGTTATCTACATATCGATGCATGTATTGGATCTGATGGTACTTCAGTACTTCTGGTATTGTGAGGAATTAACTGGAACAAAGAAATAAAAAGGCGCTCTTATAAAACAGTTGTAAATTTGCAGTTTGATTTACGAGGACAATAATAATATTGCTATTCTTTGCTTATATTCAATGAAAAACTTTCGGTCTATATCCAATTCTTAATACATATATTTTAAAAATATTACTTAAATAAAAATTAAAATTTTATATGTGATGTCATTAGGCATTTGAAATGGGTCGGGACGGGTCGGGCTAAACCCGCTTGGGTCAACGGGGTGGCGGGTCACGGGTTGGACGTGTCGACGGGTTTGTCGGGCCGGGTTTTGACGGGTCAAAAAACCGGCCGCAACTCATCTAAGACCCATGAGTTAGCATTCCGGCGGGTTCGGGACATTCGGTCCGGTCGGGTTGGCTGGATTTTTTTTCTTTTATTTTGATTTTTTCTAAAACTTTTTTTAATTTTTTGAATTTAATGGGTTATTCCCGGGTTTGGCTGGGTTATTCTCGGTTTACACGGGTTTTGCACGGTTTTGCACGGATTGCATGGATTTTGCACGGGTTTGTACGAGTTTGTGCGATTTTGGGCAGATTTGAATGGGTTTGGACGGGTTTGCATGGGTCTTGCACGGGTTAATGATGAGATAGACGGGTTGGGACGGGTCGGGAGGGTCAAGCCGAGTTTAACACGAGTTTTTTCCTACAAGGTTGACCGCTACCCGTCTTGTAGAAAATTAAATTTCATTATTTTTTTAGCTTTATTTTTTAAATATTTTTAAAAATAGTACTGAAAAATGTCATTTTTTTAATATTAAGTTGGACTGTTTTTAAAAAGTATTTAAAAAATAGCTAGAAAACTTCAAAAATCATGAAATTTGATTTCCTAAATTTTTTTGATAAGAATAATTCATTGAGCAACTTAAATTTAAATTTTGATCTCAAAAAATTATAAATATGTAACTTTTGCACTTCAACCAAAGTGCAAACGTTATACATTTATATACATACATATATATATGAGATAGGCTAGGATGCTTCACGGAGCACCAAACCCCTATTGCTCCACATCGTATCTCCAATTTAAAATTTTCAACGACCGATCCGAACCGTGAACATAATCTACATATTGAAATCTACTTGGAGATTGAAATTTACATTTTTTTTATTTTTTTGCTATTTTTTAGAGAGGTAAGAAAATTGCAACTTTTGTTGGTCCAAAAACCGTTTGATTAGCAAATTTTCTAACTCTTTAAAAAAATAGCAAAAAATTTCAAAAAAAATGTAAAATTCATTCTCCAAGTAGATTTCAATATGTAGATCATGTTCAATGGTTCAGATCGATCGTTGGAATGTTCAAATTAGAGATAATGGATGTGGAGCACGAGAGGTTTGGTGCTCCATGGAGCACCTTAGCTTATCTCTCTCTCTCTCTCTCTCTCTCTCTCTATATATATATATATATAGTTAGGCTATGGTACTTACATAAGCACCAAGCTCTACCGTACTTACGATCATATATCGAGTTTCAAAATGCAAATGGACGATATGAACCGTTGAAAATGTTGTCCACACTAAAATCTACTTGGAAACTGATTTTTTTTTTTGGAATTTTTTTACTATTTTATCGGATAGATGAAAAATGATTAAATTTGAGGTTTGTATATTGTCAGATTACTCAATTTTCTACCCATCTGAAAAAATATTAAAAAATTTGCAAAAATAAAATTTTTGGTTTCCAAGTCCATTTTACTGTGGACAACATTTTCAATAATTCAGATCGTTCATTTACATTTTGAAATTCGAAATATGATCGTAAGTACGGTGAAACTTGGTGCTTATGTAAATACCATAGTCTAACTCTATATATATGAGTGAGGCTATGGTGTTCCGCAAAGCACGTGCTTTGCAATTGTGGATCATTGAATCATGCTTTGTGATTCGTGTCAACATGATATTCGAAGATCCAATGATCCACAATTGCAAAACACGTGCTTTGCGGAATATCATAGCCTCACTCTATATATATATATATATAATTCCGCCTATAATTGAAAGTGTGACAAAATTGAAAAAAAATGTAAGTTTGATCTAACGGGATTTTTGTCCATTAAATTGTGAAGAGATGAGAATCTATCCAGAAAAAGTAAACTCAAGCACATGTTATGAAAATGAGTTGCCCAACAATTTTGAAAAAAAAATACGATAAAATAAACTCAACCCCAGAAGATGAAAACGAACACGACCGAAATGAGAATTTCACCGCGTTTGTGATCGGGGTAAATTTTGATATTTGTTAATTTCTTTGGACTAAAATGTGGCAATTCAGTTTTTAATTTGGGCTGGTTCGTAATTATTCCACATAGTGCCTCCGACCACTGAAACAAAAGCGCCTCTCTCTCTCTCTCAGGCATCATCAATGGCGTGGCGGGGAAATATCTCGAAGGGCATCAAGGAGCTGCGGTTCCTCTTCTGTCAAACATCTCCAGCTAGCACCCCGACCCGGTATAAAACCATTTTCTTTTTTTTCTCTCCCTATTGTTGAAATACTCGATCCTTACTTGTTTTTACCTAAATTTCGCAAATTAAACTGGGTTTTTGTTCGATTTTGAAAGGGAATTTGTTCTCAAGAACTACACCGATCTGAAGACGAAGAACCCTAAGCTACCTATTCTGATCCGAGAATGCTCTGGAGTCGAGCCTCAGATCTGGGCACGATATGGTACTCGATCTTTCACTACGCTGTATTCTTTTCTCATGATTTTATCAAATGGTAGCTTCCTTGGAATATTGACCTAGATTGGGAAAAAAAATAGAGAGAAATATAAGCGGATAAATTGTGATGGTTGGGGAACTAGTAAAATGTGGATTCCTGTTTCAGCTGGACATTTACAAAACGGAATTCATGTCAAGCATATTTCACAATACTAATTACTGATTAAGGATAGTTTGCTTGGTTAGTTTCTAAGTGTAAATTTATATTTCAACTAGGATTAACATTTTACAAAATAAAATTCAGATTAGAAGAATATTATAAAATGTTGTACTTGGGTTAAGATCTTGTTCTACTCATTTGTGTCGATTCTTTTTGGATTTATTTGTCTCTTAGTAAACCTGAATTAACATCAATAGGCTCTTATAGACTTATACAGTAAATGGCAAAGATATAACAGAAGTTGCTGTTAATTTTGGTTGAGCTGTTAAAAAGATATTGACCTGCACCAGTATGATCGCTGGCTGCTATGGTACATCTTCCAAAGATTTTTATTATTTTGTTTTTCTCTCTTTTTCTTAATGCTTAAATGATCAAAAGTTTGTATGTCCCAAGAAATAATTACTGAATTGATTATAATTGGTACCGATTGTACATCATGTACCGGGAAGGTATCCATAGCAAATGTTCTTTTCAGATTTTTTTTTGTAATAATTATAGACTGAAAATCTGGAAATGGTACCTTAAAAGAGGTTGCTGATGCTAAAAGGATGAAAAGTTTGTGTCCGAGGAAATTATCACTGAACTGTTAGAATTTGGTGTGAGGATACATCATGTATTTGGGTTGTCTTTCTTTTTCCCTTGTATGTTTTGCTGCCAGTTCTTGTGCTTTATAGCAAGTCTAGCTTGCCTAATGCTTTTGTATTGGCCTATTGGGTAAAGTCCATTCATTTTTTTAATATATAATTCTTCTTTTGTTAATATTGTCTGTTTCATGGATGTTGTGTGGCAGATATGGGTGTCGAGAAATGTGTGCGCTTGGACGGTCTTACAGCAGAGCAGATCAATGCTAAGCTGGAGCAGCTAGCTAAGGCCGGTTGAGCACTTAATGTTCAGATTGCTAATCACTTTCTTTTTTCCCCTCGCAGCCATTTTAAATAAAGTGCACTGGCCTTTGTTTTGCGGAAGGATTTTTAGTTGAACTTGCATTAAATAGACTGCTGTTCTTTTTTTTTTTTTTGAAGAAGTATAAATAGACTGCAGTTCAAAACTTGAAATGACTGGAATTACTGTGTTTTTGTTTGTTTCAAAATTTGATCCACAATTTGTTCTGCAACTAAGATGAAACTTTGTTTATTTAGGGTGAGTACCACATTGGACTTGTTTATTTAGGGTGGATTGACGGGCGAGTAGAATGCCGAGACTCAATAGGGACAGAGGCTGAGAGTCGGAGAGGGGCTTCTCCGCATTTCTTTCTTCTTTGAAGAGGAGTCGGGGAAACCCTAGTTGCCCGCGAAATCCAGAGTGATTTCATATTTTTTCCTTTTTTTTTTCTCTCGCTTTTGATCGTTCGCTGAGACCTGAGAGAGAGGAAAGATGAGTGACGGACCCCAATGTTTTTATCCATTCTGATTAATAAAAACGGGAGGAAATCGCTGGGGAAAAAGGGAAAAAACAACTGTTATGTTAACTGTTTATAACCACCGTGGAATCTACAGTGACCAAACTGATCAACTTTTATATATGTAAAATTAAATGTATGTTTTATATACCTTAATTACAATATAACTCTTAAAAATCCAACATTTCTGTAATCTTTTGCACACGCCTGTGTGACTAAGAGCATCTATATTGTTAATTGTTTAACAATTATTTATGTTTATGTGTCAATTGTTTTTGTAATTGTTGGATTGCAAATGAATGGCTAATTAAGCAAATTTGCTTATTAAAAAATTATTGCTTAAGTAACACTTGCAAACGATTGGATGATATTTTTTCTCTCTCTTTAATTTACAATTATTAACGGATTGGTGAGATGGAGCGTTTAATAATTTATGAATCTTCTTAATTGCTAAAAGTAATGACATGATTATTTAACAATTAAAATTAATTGCTCAATTGTGAATGCTCTAATGACTAATCGTACTGTCTATTATTGTATATGTCTGACACTTTGAAAATAACTTGTATATAAAATATTGGTTGGGACTGTGAATCTATGAGCATCGAATTTCGGTGGTGGTTATGATTACATATTTCAAATATCAAACGCAAATAATCCATTTAAATCATTACAAATATTTTTCATACTGAAATCTATTTAGAAATCAATCATTTTTATTATTATTTTATCAAATGAACGAAAAAGACATTAAATTTTAGAAATTTGTAGTCGTCGGATCAATGTAGATGAATAATTAATTTTAACGTAAAAATTAAATTTTTTGGACATAATTTATTGTAATTTGACAAATGAAAATTTTGGCAAAGAACAAGCAAAACGAGACCGTAGACTGCTATAGTGACTATAACTTTCAGTAAATTACAACTCCCTAAATTAGGCCGCAGTGTGGCACGGCGTCAAGATAAATTTCCTTCTGCCGCCTGCCCGCCTCATCAACTCTCCAAAATATTGGGAGCAACAATCCTTCTACGCTCGGCTTGATTGAAATGGCAGTTGGCACGGGAGCTGATCTTCTGCCCAAATTTTTTACGTTGCAGACTACGAACAATTCAAATTTGATTCAAAGAATTGATATTATAAAATTTAGCTTGCGCAAATCTCAAAAGTTAAAATTTGCTGCGCAACACGCACGATATTTTTTGTACGGTATTTTTGCTGCGAGTTCGAATATCTCATGCACAGCTTCCGTTCCAAATACTTTGTGGCTCACTTTTCGTTGAACCGCATACACCGAGCCACCTACAAGTGGGCCTTATTATTTGACACTTACCTTGTATTACCACCTGACAAGACCGTGTCCATATTAATAATCTCCCATCCCACTCTATTGCATTTTTGTCTGTTGCATTTCTGTTGCTCACCGTCTCACCCCACTACAGAGAGAGAGAGAGAGAGAGAGAGATGGCCGGAGGAGGAAGAGGGGAAAGAAATGCGAAAAGCGAGTTGTTTAAGTGGGACCCGTTTTCATACAGAGTGAATCGACGATCGGCGCTGAAGATGGACCTACGACGCGCCTTGGCAGAGAAGTTCCTCGAGTTCCTCGGAGACTACGCCGATGAAACCCTTATCGTACAAATCTTTTCTCCTCTATCCTCTATATTCCGTTAGTTATGACTGCGATTTACCTCGAACTCGTAAACCGTAGAGAATGTGGTTTCGGATTTTATCTTGAAATTTTCTTGAATTTGTTATGCCAATTATTTCCCCTAGACCCATATGTAAGATTTTTCTTGAATGTAATGCTATTGTAAGAATGGGTTGTTGATAGTGCTTGATTGACATATACAAGCATTCATGCTATAGTAATACGCTTATACGCATTCAATCCTGGGTTTGGAATAACGGTGAGTGGATAAATATACAAGCAGTAAAAATTTCTTAGTTCATGTGCCCTCTTTTCCAGTTCTTGCAATTTCTTAACCTCAATGACATATCTATACTCTCTCTTATATCGTTTTTTTTTTCTTTCCTAATTTAAGGAATACGTTATTGTGCTTCTTTGCAATGGAAAAGACCAATACCAGGCACGTGAGGGTCTCGTGGACTTTCTAGGGGATGACACCGAGAGCTTTGTGGCATGGTTCATACCTTTTTATTCCCTCTCCTCTTTTCTTATTATAGTACTACGAATTTCATTGTATTTTACCATTTTTCTTTCACTTTTAGTTGTCTCTGACGGGCTTTGCCATTTTCAATGGAGAAACCAAACTGGTGCAGTTCTGTATGTACCAGTATATAAGCACTACTAGTCTGGTATGATTGTCTCATTGTGTTGTGCGCTTGTATAGAAAAAGATGCATTAGATAAAATTCGAAGAAATAGTTTGAAATATACACAATTACGGAAAGCTAATTTGTATAATTTAATAGTGAATTTGAGGTATCCTTTTATTATTATTATTATTATTATTGTTATATTTTTTTTTTTATCTTTCTAGGCTATGGGATTACTTGAGAAAAAGAGATGTTATGATGAGGGCAGGTCATACTCCCTCAAATTGTAAGAGAAATGAGGCGCAGGGACCAAGCAGAGTAGTACAGGCTCATCCTGGGAATGCGTCCTTGGTTAGACACCCGACTCATCTTGTTTATGTTTTTCTTTTCTCAACAAATTTAGGGTGCTACATCAACAACAACAACAAAGCCTTTGTTTCCAAATAAATTGGAGTAGGCTAGAAATGAAATCCAATCTAAAATGAAAATCAATATAATAAATAGTAAAATAATAGTAAAAAATATGTATAAAAATGATAATAATAATGATAAAAATAATAATAATAATACACTATTCTACCAATCATAAGTTTAGACTAATATTCTACGTCGCTAATCTTAGACTAAAGTCGTACAATAATAACACTACTTTCAAAATTTAGTTTGTCACGGTTCTGGTACGTGAATCGCTAACTTCCATGCACTCCTATCTGACACCAACTCTTTGAAGACAATCCATGCCTTTAAGTCTCTTTTTACAGCTTCAGTCCATGCCAATTTCGGTCGACTCCTACCTCTTCTTGTGTTTTCGACGCGGCCTAAAACTCCACTACATATCGGTGCATCAGAAGGCCTCCGCTGAATATGCCCATACCATCTCAAACGATGTTGAACAAGTTTCTCTTCAATCCGTGCAACTCCGACCTTGTCACGTATATCGTCATTTCTAATGTGATCTCTTCTTGTATGCTCACATATCCACCGTAACTTACGCACTCTGTCACGCTCATCTTTTTTATGTGTTGCACTTTAGTAGCCCAACATTCTGCTTTATACAACATTGCTGGTCTGATCGCCGTTCTATAGAACTTGCCTTTCAACTTTTATGGGGCCTTCTTGTCGCATAGGATGCCAGATGCTTGTCGTCATTTTATCCAACTCGTTTTTATTCTATGACTAATATCTTCATCACTCTGTAGCATTGATCCCAAACATCGAAAGATGTTTCTTCTAGGCATTACTTGTCCATCTAAACTGACATATTCATCTTCTGATTGAACGCCACGGAACTCACACTTTATATACTCGGTCTTAGTCTTACTAAGTCTAAAACTTTTTTATTCTAAAGTCTTCCTCCATAACTCTAATTTTTTACCCACCCTACCTCACTTTTGTCAATTAGGACAATGTTATCTGCAAAGAGCATGCACTAAGGAATATCGCCTTGTATATCTTTCGTGATCTAATCGATCACTTAGGCAAAAATGTAAGGGCTCAAGGATGACTCTTGATGTAATCCTATCTTAATAAGAAAGTTCTCAGTCTCGCCGTCACATGTTCTGACACTAGTCACAACGTTATCATACATATCCTTGATAATGTTAACATACTTTGTTGGTACTTTCTTCTTTTCAAGTGCCCGTCACATGACCTTCCTCGGTAATTTGTCATACGCTTTCTCCAAATCGATAAATATCATATGTAAATCCTTCTTTTGCTCTCTACATCTCTCCATCAGTTGTCTTGTCAAGAAAATCGCCTCCATAGTCGATCGTCTGAGCATAAAACCAAATTGGTTTTTCGTAACGCTTGTCATTTTTCTTAAACGATGCTCAATCACTCTCTCCAAAAGCTTCATTGTATGGCTCATAAGCCTAATTCCTCTGTAATTAGTACAACTTTGAATATCTCTTTTATTCTTGAAGATAGGTACTAATATACTTCTTCTCTACTCGTCCGACATTTTGTTTGACTGAAAGATGTCGTTGAACAACTTAGTTAGTCATACTACACCTATGTCCCCAAGGCATCTCCATACCTCGATCGGGGTGTTATCAGGACCTAAAGTCTTACCTACTTTCATTCTTTTTAAAGCCTCATACACTTCTGTCTCTTGAATTCATCGAACGAATCTCCTGTTGGTGTCGTCAAAAGTGTCATCTAGCTCAACCATAGTGCTTTCGTTCTCTCCATTGAACAACTTGTCGAAATATTCTTTTCATCTGATCTTGATCTCGTCGTTTTTCACCAAAAGTCTATTTGTCTCATTCTTGATATATTTGACTTGACTGAAATCTCTCGTCTTTCTCTCGCAGAGTTGGCAATCTTATATACGTCATTTTCGCCTTTCTTCGTACCTACCTTATGATATAGATTTTCATAAGCTCGATCCATTGCTTCACTCATAGCTTTCTTTGCATTCTTTTTGGCCGTTTTATACTTCTGTACGTTGTCTTCACTCTTGTCATGATGCAAACACTTGTAGCAGTTATTCTTCTCATTGATAACTTTGCACGTTCTCGTTCCACCACCAAGTGTCTTTAGGTTCACGTCTATTTCCCTTAGTCAGTCTGAATACATCTGGAGCTACCTTTCAAATGCGAGTTGCCATCTTCTTCTACATGTTATTAGCGTCATAATCATCTTCGTTAAATGTTCCTTCTTCGATCATCTTGTCTTTAAAGACCTGTTAGGCATCTCCTTTCAGTTTTGCACCATCTCGTCCTCGATATTTGACGCCTTTGTCCCGTCGAACGTGTATTCGAAAACGAAAATCCGAGACCACAAACTTGTGTTTTCGGATGACACACTTTCCAGGTATAACCTTACAATCTACGCAAGCTCATTTGTCATTTCTTCTAGTAAGAACAAAATCGATCTGGCTCGAGTGTTGACCGCTGCTGAAGGTAACTAAATGAGATTGTTTCTTTCTAAAGAAGGTGTTAGCTATCATGAGGTCATATGCTACAGCGAAGTTCAAGATGTTTTCTCCTTCTTGATTTCTATCACCATATCCAATTCTCTCGTGCACTCCTTCAAAACTCTCATTAGTTGTACCAACATGACTGTTGAAGTCTCCTCTTAATCTATAAATTAAGGTGATGTATATTTGAAAAAAAAGAAAACTAATCAACCCCTTGGAGTTATCAAACCTTTACCCTATTCATCTTTTATCTCCTTTATTCATGGGCTTTCATCCAGGTGATCTATGCTAATCACCCTTATGTATAATATTGGTCTATATGGTAATCTTGTTCACCGGTGCCTCAAATTGCCTGCTTAATTTATCAGGATAAAGAAGAACCTGGCAAGCAATTGAAGTGCTATCTGGGCTTATAATTACCTTCTGACAAACTTTGCCTACTTAATTTAACAGGTTAAAGAGGAACCTGGCAAGCAATTGAAGTACCGTGTGGGCCCACAATTACCTTCTGATAACCTGGCTCTAAGTTCAAGGAGCTTACGGAAGGAGATTCATGGACGTGAAATTCATGACGGGTCAATAAGACTAGAAGCGGATTTACATGGGCGTGTGTCATCCAGGAGGCCATTACAAAAGAAGTTGAGTGCAAGTGTAACTGAAGAAAGGATTGAAGAAAAATCTCCTATTAGTAGCCCTAGAGGAATATCTAGTCTGGCAGGTGCCCCACCACTTCGTCCTTATGAAAACTGGCCTGACAAGGTTAGTACGTACTTATATATATTTTGTTACCAATTGAAGTTCTGCAAAAATTTCTGAGTAAAATGTACTCATGCCAGTTGAAACTGATTAGCTAATTTTCTGTAAAAAGTTTGTAATATTGACTGTGAATTGTGTTAAGAACAGAGAGAAGAAAAACCACATTCTTCTACCAGATCTTCGAGGAGCTTCCATAGACCTAGGTCCGAGGTTGTAGCTATTGAGAGGAACATCAAGTCGAGCAACATAGGCAAGCAATCCCAGTTTTTGAATTTCTCAAAATCTCCTCCTGCTTTGATTGCATAATTGTTTATACTTGGGAAAAGTTGAAGTTGAATCTCATTTTTTTATATATTTAAGGAGTTTCCCTCCCCCCCGGAATTTATTACATTTCAAATGTGCCTTGAGGGATTTGAACTTTGTGCTCATGGAGGTTTGAACCCATGACCTCCTAGTTAGGTACCACTTGAGCTATTAGGTCATTTTCTGAATCTCATTGGTTTGATTACAACTTTCTGTACCTGTACTATTTCATCATTACTTGTATATTTTTTTTGTCAAACTTGTGTACTGATTGCAGCAAACAAAGTAACAATTTGTCTGAGTATCTGCCATTTTATCTATTTTTAGTTATATTCTTTAGGAATGGTTCCGTGCATTTTTTCTTACAAACATGGAATTATCATATACACCTCTACAAAGAATATATAACAGACTTTTAATTACAGAAACAGTGCATATGCTCTTCCCCTGTTTGCATTTGATCTGGAAAAAACAAGAACTGCAATCAAGAAAAGAAAAAAATAGACATGGATAAAGATAAACAATGAGGAAGTGGGATTCTGGGAGACTAATGATGCATGGGCAGGTAGATGGGATAATTCCTACTAATCTCCTATGCATACAAAACATATTTTAATTTTCAGGGGTATAAATGACATTTTAATATTTTGAGGGTCTTAATATAATATTGCTTCCCCAAGAAGGAACAAGAAAAATATTTATATATCTTTTTCCTGTATATGTAGCATCTTTCTGATGTGCAGAAAATTTGTGGTTCAGCAGATCACAAGTTACCTTAACTAGCAAAAGGCACTCTTAATATACAAAAGATGCAGATCAAAAGAAAAGGGAATTTGATATATACCCCATGGAAACATGATAACCTATCATCGACCTCTACTTTTTTTTAATTCGCAAATACCCCTCTTGACTTTCTTATTCACTACAGAGGTAACAAGTGAGAAAGTTTTGATGGGGAGGAAGAGCTTATAGTAGACACTCTTAATATACAAGATTTGTTTCTTAGGTGTTCAGGTCATCAGGTGTTATTCTAACATTTTGCTGGGGTGTTCTTTAAATTTCCTGTTCTTTAGTATTTCTGTTTGTGTACTGTTTTTACTTTTCAGAATTACTTAGTACCTAAACATTCTAAAAAGCTACTAACTTGGCAGTGGACAAAGAACTGAAGCCAGTGCGGCGCAATGTGTGGGACCGTTTAGGCA
>CAXKVX010004441.1:0-24275 GCA_964058865.1 Eleocharis quinqueflora
CACAATTTTTTCTAGCAGTTTTGTTACCTTATACCTGATGGCATCAACCAAAATGAAAAATAATCCTATTACCTTATTACTGATGGCATCTATCAAAATGAAAATTGCAACAAGTGGTTGTTAGCTACACCCAATAGACAAAGCCAGCTTAGTAATAAGGTAACACAACTGTAAAGTGCAAAATGTTTTTATATGGAGACACTAACATGCACGTATTTAGAAACTAAACATGACTTGTTTGCCATGAAACAATTAATTAATGGCTAATTAATGCACTGCCGGTCCAGGCAATAAATGCTACAACGATGCACCAATCACAAATTCACAATTCACAACCCGCCAAAGGGGGCATCTCCGAATTAATTAATTAATTGCGTCATAGATGTAAAGATTTGTCCCAGTGAAAAGGATCTCTTACCGTATCTCGCATCAAAAACCTTATCCACCAACCAGACAGCGACACGTCATCTCATCTGCCCATCAGCTGCTCCTCACCTGTTCGGGCTCAGAAATTCTCCCGTGTCCTTTTTGTAGCGGGTCATTAAAGAGAATAACTATGATCTGTTACATGAATGTAATAGAAGATATATGTAAAGAACCTACACATATGCACTGAAAGTAACAATATTGTGATATTTCAATGAAAGCTTAGCTGCACACCGTGCAAATTTTCAATAAAAAGAATTTAAAAATTGACCATAACGAAATTGATGTGGGCCCCACTATCTATTGGTATAGGTCCGTTGCAAATTGTCTAAACCATGTCCATACAATACTTTATCACTGATACCGTACTTTTTACTTTTCTCTCTCCTTCACTCAACCTCTTTCAATTAAAAATATCGCCATGATTAACAAGGATATAGATGCACCTGTATCACCACCATTAATAAATTTAATACTGTACGGAGGTGGTGTATTTATGTTGGGTCCCATTTAGCATTAGGCAAAATTTCTTTACTTAAATACTACACCAGTGTGTACGTACCAAAAAATACATGGAATTTTAAATTTAGTTTTAGAGTTTATTACTACTTCAATTTCCTTTTCACCTCTTTGACCTCTTTCTTTATCACTCCCTGTTTTGTACAAAACCAAGAACCCCGTTTCGCCTTTAATCCTCGTATTTTTCAAGGATAAGCATTCAACTGCACAAACTTTATAAACAAATGGAATCAAATCGTCAAAGAGAAGAATTAGAAAAAGAAAGTATGTAGAGAAAGAGAAGACAAAGTCCGTCGCAATCGCAGCTTCGCTTTCATTCCTTGTTCTATATCTTTCCCCTTTTGCCTCCAATCCAGATCTCTCTCCATTAAATCCATCTCATTGTACCTGATCTCACACCATGGGATACTTTCGTCTTGCGCAAGTTTCAGTGCGTTCTTCAGTTGCATTCAGAGATCTTAATCTTTCTGTGGGATTGTCGTTGAATCCGTTCTAGGTTTAGCTTGTTCTGTGATTGATTGTTATACATCGAATTGTATTGTATATAGGAGGGGAGAGACAAAAGGTTTTCTAGGAACTAACTGTACCTTCTGGAGAAATTTTGGTCTCTCAGGAGTATTGATTTTAACTTCTGATTAAGGTTTTGTAACACAAAAGAGTGACAATTAGAAAAGAACTTCTGAGGGTTTCCTTTTAGTTCCCTTCAGACTTCTTTCATCTGTGATTTTTTCGTCTTCTTTTCGGTTTTTTTGTCACAAAAAACGAAGGGAGCTTGATTCCTCTCAGTTATTGTCTCTGTTTCATGGGAGTAAAGCAAAATTCAATCCCTGAGGTGCCCCAAAAGGTTCGGTATTGGATCAACAGGCTTCCTGAAACCCTATCCAGATCTGTAATGGACAGCACAGATGATGATTGTTCTAGATGCCATGGTTGCGGCAGCCTCTCGTGTGAGAGCTGTGTGCCAGTGCGGTGTGGGTTGACCGAGTGTTGTGGTTCAGACAGTAATGGATTTGAGAAAGAAAGAGGGGAGAAAAATAGCTCCTTGCTGTCTTTGGAGCACATGGACGAGTCCATTGGACCTGTCCAGTTGGGAATTGAGAGGGCAAGGTTGGAACAGTTTGTGGCCAAGTTGCAGTTCCCTCGCCGGACACTTCAGTATTCATTTTCCTCCCCTAGGTAACCTTAATTTTATCTACCTTTGGTTAGGTTATTTACCCGTTGATATAAAAATTGGTTCAATTAAAAAGGGTGCTTCTGAATCCATGTCAAAAATCTAAATTACTAATTTGTTAGGTGATATTTGCGCTGTCGATGCTTGTTTCAAAATTCCATGTATAGATTGTTTTCACTAAGCATTTAATTAAAGTGTTACTACTTCTGGATGGGCAGTCACATACTTCCAGTTTCAAATATTGCGTAATATTACCTGAATGAGGTATCCGCTTAAGGAAAACAAATTCACCTATTTCCTTGTTAAATGCTTAATTTAGGAACATGGGTTGTGATGAAGAAGAGTTCAGTACAAACTACTTCACCCCGTCAAGTTCATTCTCTCCTACTACCACCTCTGATAGTGAATCAACCACCTTAACTGAACTCCCCAGCTTCAAGTCCATTGTTTCAAGCCCCCAAAATAGCCCACGCAGGTCGCCTGAGCCAGGAGGTGATGCCACCCCTACTTCCAGACGCCGTACGTATCCCTTTGACCCATACTCCCTTAGCTATTCCAGGCAGAACTCGTATTCTGAGGCTGTGCAGGATGCAAATAACCAAATTTCTCTTAATGATGAAGAAGTGGGTCAGAGAACACCTCCCCCAATAAACTTGGAGGGTAATAGCTCCATCTGGGAACCCCCACCTGCGGCGGTTGAGGGGGCTGATACCGAAAACGGGTTCTATGAACTTGATGAGGATGAAGATAGTAATTCCGGGTTTTTCGAAGATTCGGGTTCTGATGAGGAAAATTTTGAGTTTGAGGAGGGCAACTCAAATTTGACCCAGAAGGAGGTGCTAAAGGGTGCCTTGCACGGGCACTTTCGGGCTCTTGTGGCGCAGTTGTTGGAAGGCCAAGGGGTTGAAATCGGAAAGGAGAGCTCTCAGGATAGCTGGCTTGAGATTGTTGCATCTTTGGCATGGCAAGCTGCAAATTTTGTAAAGCCCGATACACAAAGAGGGGGGAGCATGGACCCTGCTAATTATGTCAAGGTCAAGTGCGTTGCTTCAGGAACCCCAGGTGACAGGTATCTAGCATGACTTCAGTCTCTTTTTTTTGCGGTAGTTTCATTTGCATGTTCGTCAATGGATAAACTAAGATACCATGCCAAGAAAATGAAAATATCATGAACAGCTAAAATGGGAGAAATGATGGAATCTGTTTTTAGTTGTTGAAGGGGTCCTCTTTCTCATTTGATAAAGCACAAATGAATTTTCCATTTGGTATAATGATGGATCTTTTAGGAGTTTTGCTATTTCTGTATGATTATTAATTTGGGTGGTTTTGATTGATTTGGTTCTCTTTTTACAGTATTTTTATTAAGGGTGTGGTTTGTTCTAAAAATGTAAAACGCAAACGGATGGTGTCGCAGCATAGGAATCCAAGGCTGCTGCTTCTAGGAGGGGCACTTGAGTACCAGAAGACCCCGAACAAACTAGCATCTCTGGATACTGTGCTTGAACAGGTAAACATTAGTTAAAATTAATTCAAATTTTATCAACTTGCCAGATCAGGGCTTTTATAAGCATCTCTTTTTCTTTCATTCCTTTGTCTACTTTCTTATGATCTTAGAAGCATTAGATTGTATGTATGATGTCTGATGTATCTATTTATTAGAAATTACCAACAGTGCAATTAATTAATTTGCTTCTTAAAAAATTCCTTTTTAAAATATCTGATTATTAATTTAGAGTGGGTTACCATAAATTGTAACTAAAAACTTCTATATTTCAAATTTGTAGGAGAAAGAGCATCTCAAGAGCATTGTGGCGGCAATTGAGGCACAGCGACCTAATGTTCTGCTGGTGGAGAAGAGCGCCTCGCTATATGCCCAGGAGATACTCTCCAAGGACATCTCCCTCGTGCTTAATGTGAAACGCAAGCTTCTTGAGAGGATTTCCAGCTGCACTGGGGCTCGGATCGCTGCCTCTACTGAATATCTCAGCTCGGCAAGGGTTGGCCACTGTCGCGCTTTCCACACAGAAAAGATCGCTACTGAGTCTTTGGCTGAGAATAATGTTGTGGGTAAAAAGGCTGTCAAGACTTTGATGTTCTTTGATGGATGTCCAAAACGGCTTGGATGCACGGTCAGTAAAGACCTTACATTTACGTAATTTTTTTATAGTATTTGTTGATACTTGGAATGCATTGTGGCCACAAGTTAAAATAGGAAAAGTTTTAGTAGGTTTTGTATTTTTTTTTGTTCTAGGGAATAATGAGTTTATTTTTGAAGACAAAAGTGGAACTGCCCATCCTACAGAGATTAGATGAGAAAATTGTTAAAACCCTTGAAATGTCATTTTTGTTTTCAGAGAAAACTGTTGACTTGTTGGAATTGAGATTGTCAGGTAATAAAAAGGATATGGGATCACTTTATATGCTTTAATATAAATTTTGAAAAAACCATAGTTGACTTGTGAAATTCAATAGATTTGCTAAGCATGTTTTTTGTCAGATAATTCAAACTTGTGCCTTCAAAGAAAGAAGCAAGGAAAATAAACACTTTGAAATGGTCTAAACTCTAAACAATATTCAAACTGGGTACTCTAGCATTATGATAATTGCACTTTTTAGTGCATAGCTGCTCTTATCTTTCATTTAATCTTACAATCTCCTGTACTAGACTAACAAAAGGAACAAAATAACTATGATGTAGATCCTTTTACGGGGTGGAAGCCTTGAAGAACTAAAGAAAGTCAAGCATGCAGTGCAATTTTCTGTGTTTGCAGCCTATCATCTCTCCCTTGAGACCTCGTTTCTTGCAGATGAAGGTGCCTCTCTCCCCAGACTCCCCAGCCCATTCGATTCAACTGGGTCCAAGTTTCTCACAAATGGGTATTTAAATGGACATTTTCCAACCCATAATCCAGACCAGAAGGAATGTGATTCCTCTCCTCGTTCCGAAACTGGCCAAGAAGAATCCACCATAGAAGAGAAATCTGATAATGAGCAAATGAGATTATACCTGCTCGAGGATCAGAGAGAGATGATGACAACTGATATATTTTCTACTGATGAGAACCAGCAGAGTATACTAGTGTCCGTATCTAGCACGTATGCAGTGAAGGGGTCTGGTACTGTTTGTGAACAGTCTCAGCTATTCCGTATCAAGTTTTATGGTGGCTTTGATAAGCCACTTGGAAGATATCTCCGCGAGGATCTCTTTGGTCAGGTAGTAATTTTGTTCATTTCAATCTAATCTTTATTTGTTTCACACACATTTTCACCAATTATTATTAATATCTGAGATATTTATAGGTTGTCCTGAGATAATTCCCAAAACAATTGGAAATATCACCTTCTTGCAAAATGAGAAAACATAAGAAGCGAGGCATCCTGTGGCAAATAAGAGGGAAAAAAGCAATAGAAAAATTAAACGATAAAAATTAAAGCATGCACAAGATAAAAAGAGGGGGGGGGGGGGGGGGAGACTGCATATATATGTTATTTTCCTTCCTTTTATTGGGATATTAAGCATTGTTTATTGTTATGCTGTGTTTTGAATAGGCTCCTTACTGTTCATCATGCAATGAGCCAACTGAGAACCATGTAAAATGCTACACCCACCAGCAAGGTACTCTGACAATAAGTGTGAAACGGCTATCCTCTGATGCGAAGCTACCTGGAGAACGGGATGGTAAAATATGGATGTGGCATCGTTGCCTCATGTGTCCTTATGTTAAAGGGGTCCCACCTGCTACTCCCCGGGTTGTTATGTCCAATGCAGCATGGGGACTCTCCTTTGGAAAGTTTCTTGAGCTCAGTTTCTCAAACCACACGACTGCTAACAGGGTTGCCTGTTGTGGTCACTCCCTCCAAAGAGACTGTCTTCGTTTTTATGGGTATGTTTCTTCATTTGGCTGTAATTACTTGTATGATCAGATCGACCACCTGGCCTAGGAATGGAGGCAACTGAGAAGTTCTTGGTCAAGTGACCTCAGCAAAACCTGCAAATACCTTGGAGGCATAAAAAGTTTAGTTAATTCATTTTACTGAAACCTTGAAAAATGTTACTGTTCCCTCTGACTAATTACTCCATCTGGTTGAGCCCTAAAGTGTATCAATTAACACTCAGGTAGCAATATGTTTCATCAGTCGTGTTACCTCAGTTAGCCAAATTCAGCCTCATTCGAACCTTGATATTTCTTCTTGAAGTTTATTTATTTATCTAAATTTGTTTCAATACATCTTATGCTGTGAATCCAACAGAACACGGGCCTGGTCTGTTAATTAAGTTCTTTTTCCTCTGTTTTTGATGTGGCAGATTTGGAAGCATGGTGGCTGTGTTTCGATATTCTCCGGTAGATATTCTATCTGTCATTTTGCCACCTTCAGTGATGGATTTAACCAACCGGGTGCCTCTTGAGTGGGTGAGAGAACAGACGGCTGAGGTATTATATATTTTTTTATTAGTAAGGTATTTTTTCATGTGAAGTCTGCTTGTTGCTATTTGCTAAGATGTACTTTCCTTTGTAGATATGCTCAAGAGCAGATTGCTTGTATGCTGAGGTTTCTCATGTGCTGAACACTATTGAGAAAAATGTGTCAGCTTCACAAAATGAACTATTGAAGGAAAGCATTGTTAAGGAGATCTCAGATCTAAGGCAGGTGATTAGATCTGAAAAGGTTAAGTATGATGTTTCACTGAGGCTGGTTATATCAGAAAGTGTGAATCTTTGTCAACCACCACTAGATGTTCTTGAGCTCAACCGTCTGAGACGAGGACTTCTAAATGATGCTTATGGGTGGGATCGCCGCCTGTCTATCATCGACTCCCTTGCAAAGGGAAGGCCTGTCCAATCAAGTGAGATCCCTTCGAAAAGGCAGGAGAACATAAGCCCACATGTACTAGAGTGCAGCACAAACAATATAGTGGAAATGGACCTTTCCATTGAATCTCCTGAAAGCTGTGTTGGGCATTCTGCTCTCAGCTTGATCTCTGGCAACTGTAGCCAGCAAGAGGAAGGGTCCAGTACAGATACATCTGGAGAAAGTATGTCTCCATCTACTTCCAGCCTTTCTGATAGGATAGATATGGCATGGACCGGGTCCACTGAACAAACTCCCGCTGATTCGTTCGGGTCCTTTAACTTGATGGATAATCCTGCTGTTAGAAAACAGATGGTCCCAGTCAGGGTACAGTCCTTTGATTCAGCTTTCCATTCTGCAAACACAACAAGGGATCAATTAGTGAACTTCCGAAGGGCACTTTCACAAAAACCCCCAAGGGTTGATGATGCATCCAACACGGCCCTTACACAGCCAACCATGCATATCTTGCCAGCCTCATGCATGGTGATGGGTGAAGGGGCTCGCGTTGCCATGCTTTCTCACGCAAACTCTTGTCATGTGGTTATTACAATACATGACGACGAGCTGACTAGTATCATAGCCTCTGCTATGACATCCCAGGAGTATCACACCTTCATATCTCCTGTGCCAGATCATCATCGTACTGAATCGTTGTCAGAAGAAACCCATTTTAGGGTTTCATTTGATGATGATGCTTCATCCCTGGCTGACAAGGGGAGGTACTCTGTCACCTGCTACTTTGCAAAGCAGTTTGATGCGCTTCGTAAGTTGTGCTGTCCATGCGAGATGGATTTCATACGATCCATCAGTCGTTGCAAGAAATGGAGTGCAAATGGAGGAAAGAGCAACGCTTACTTCGCGAAGACTCTAGATGAGAGGTTCATTGTAAAGCAGGTGACAAGGACGGAACTTGACTCTTTTGAGGATTTTGCGGCCGAATATTTCAAGTACTTGACGGAATCTCTGAAAACAGGAAGCCCCACAGGCCTTGCAAAAGTTGTTGGCCTATATCAGGTATCATAATAACTAATTACCTCCACGCTCTTCTCAATGTTAGACCATAAAAGATGGGTCTTTTTAATTTTGAGTTGGCTTGGGTAGTGGGTAGTCTTTTCTTTCAACTTTTGTTATTTTCTGAATCTGAGTTTTGAAAATCTTTTTTAAATGAGGATTTTGAGTAATTTAGTTTTCAAATTCTCAGGCCAGGTTTGAATTAGTTTCCAGAATTCTTGCGATATTTAATTAACAATATTTCTTACGGAAATATTAGGTGGTGGCCAAGAATGTGAAAGGCGGGAGGGAAATGAAGATGGATTTCATGGTGATGGAGAACCTCTTCTTTGGGAGAAATGTATCGAGGATCTATGATCTGAAGGGTTCCTTGCGGTCTCGGTATAACTACGACACCTCGGGTAACAACAAGGTTCTGTTGGATTTGAATTTGTTGGAAAATCTCCATACCAAGCCAATATTCCTCGGGTTCAAGGCAAAGCGAAGGCTTGAACGCTCTGTCTGGAATGATACTTCCTTCCTTGCGGTACTGATATATATTTGCCTTCACTATCCCTAGTTTTATGACTTTGTAATTTGCAATAGGTTTAAAAAAAAGTTGTAATTCAAGATGCATGTTATGGGTTTAGAAGTTCAGATTTTTGTGTGCTAATTTATGAACATTCTTCGTTGCTGATGGGTTTGGATTAGATGTTGGTCCAGAAGTGTCACCTAAGCAGTTAAAATGATAAATACCAGAAGAACGTAAATATCAAAAGTACTTTTTAATGTTTAAAGGTAATTTACCCGTATATTAATATAGTTCTTATCTAATTCTTTTGAACTGTTTTTCTAGTCGGTGGATGTAATGGATTACTCATTGCTGGTTGGGATTGATGAAGAAAAGAAAGAGCTTGTTATTGGAATTATTGACTATCTGAGGCAGTACACTTGGGACAAGCAGCTGGAGACTTGGGTTAAAGCCTCAGGCTTACTAGGTGGTCCTAAGAATACCCTTCCAACTGTCATATCCCCTTCACAATATAAGAAGCGGTTTCGGAAGGCTATGTCAAAGTATTTCCTGACATTGCCTGACCAATGGTCGTCTTGATATGACTCTCTTTTTTTATAGAGTTACTTTTTACAGACAACTCCGCCTATGTTCTACATAGCCGGTCCCAAGCCCGGAAAGGAGGAGGGTTGTGATAGGCTTGGCGAACCAACGTAAAAATTCAGCCAATTTTATGAAAATGAAATTTAATATGAGATTTATTTCTAGCCTATCTCAACTTGTTTGGGACAAAAGGCTTTGTTTGTTATTTATTTTTTACAGACGGTTGCATAGTAATACCACTGGAATGAAACATGATTCCCTTTTGTGGTATTTTTTTAAGGTTAGTTGATTCAATTGTAACGGCTTGAATCATGTTTGAATGCCACGTGTGAAAACTGTGTACCCTGGATGTCCGATATTACGATCGACGTCTAGGTGTTTGGGTCAATAGATTGTATCAGTGTAAAACTGTAAATGCTTTTCATTGGTGGAACTTGGGACTTGAAATCAACATTTTATTGTTGTTACTTCTTAAATCTATTGTTATTCTTTAGTTTACACAAATTCTCATCTTGGCAGCTAAACTTGCCAGTTGTCACTCTAGCTTGGATCCGTATCTGCTGTCATAGGTTTGTTGATATTATTTTTCTGTCATTGCATCTTAATGTTCGGATTAAATTTGAGTGATTTGATTCAAGAATTATATATTATAACAGATTGTAAATTATATATTGGACCTTGTTTGTCTTATCGAGTTGACAGGTCTAACAGGCTTAATTTGGTTTCATATGGGCCGGGTTTCTTCCAACAGAATTTACAGTAGCTCTGTAAATTAAAAAGGAAAATATTCCAAGTAGTGTAAATTTTTGAAATTTTTGTGTATGTTATATAATAGATAATTCGGTTGAAAACCATTGTATCAACTTGTGTCACATTATTTACAGAATAACTTATGGAATTTTCAATTCATTCTTAACCAGAAAGTGTGCCAAAAGAGCTGGTATAAATTTTGCTTATCTAAAAATAGTATAAAGATGGATGTGTGTCGGCGTGTTGGCTTCAAGGACATGCCATCGCTTCAATTTGGATCATTTATTTTTTTTACTGTTTTGGTTTGAGTCATTATTGTTTGGTTGGATAATATATGACAAATTTTCTTGCTGTTTCCGTATAGATGTTTCAAATTTGCTAAAATTCTTTGCGTCGCACTCACCACATGAATTAAACAAAGAATCTAATTTGAATAATAATCATATATATTATTAATTTTTTTTAGCGAAGATCAAATTCCACTCTAGTTACGATAATTTTCTGGTTTCAAGCGGAACCAAATGCATCACAGAAGATCGGAAAAAAGAAAGAAAAAAAAGAAGAGGCCGTGATATATTGATGTCACATCATGTTTATATACAGAAACTTCACACACATACCAACAAAAAAACAAATATATTGAAAACAGTTAGTTTTACGTATAATTGAGAGCACAATCTAATGAAGTGCTGGCTATCAATTTTAAAATGCAACTTCTTTATCAGAAGATCTAATAATTGACCTGTGACCTTCGCTCGTCTATGTCAAGAGCAAAACTCCTTAAATTAAAGCAGTAGCCAGCAATATTTTAAATTAATGCACTATTTTGAACTTCTGAAAAAAAATCGTAAATTTTGAATCAATATGATGAAAATAGTGTAAATTTTAAACCACTCTTATGTAAATTTTAAATCCTCCTGCTTGGTTGGAATTTGGAGGCAGCTAAAATGAGATGTTCAATTAAAAAAAATCCAACAAACTGATGTTGAAAACCTTGAAAAATGGTTAGAGAAAGAAAATAGTCTTAGTCTGCCTCCGCCTTCCTCCTCATCCTCCTAAGTCCTAACTTATCCTCGCGTAATTAATGCAAGTTATAACTTTTAAGACACATGGTCGGTTCTAAGAATTTTGAGGCCTGGGGCTGAGATATTTTTTTTTGAATTGTTTATGTTATTATAGCAAATTTGGACTTTATCATCGAATTTTGGATCGGAGTTAAAGAGGGGCGGTGCTAAATAAATTAAGATTCGATGATAAAAGTGAAGGAGTTATCACCGGTTTTTATTGGAAATCCGGTGATAATAGGCCCCATTTATCACCACCTTTTAATACAAATTCGATGATAAAAGCCTGTTTTATCACAGATCCTTAATAAAGCTCCGGTGATAAATTTGTTTTTATTATTTTCCTGTTAATACCAGATTTTTTTAATTGTCCGGTGATAAATGTTTATTTCTATATTACAGATCCAAGAGATTTTCTGTGGCTGATCCTGTATTGTCAGCTATAAATTGATCCCTGCATAATGTATATATATCTAGATTTTAGCTAGCCGTATCAATGGAAATTTGTTTGTCCCAATCCAATGTAGATCAATCACATGTATATAAAATGTACGACACAATTACAGAATTATTATACAGTCACATAATTTCTATTCAACGGCATAAATTCACAATTACACTAAACAAAACAAAGTCATTGTTGCAATTCTTTCTCAACTATTCCAAATTCACGAGACTTGAATACTGAAAAAAATAAAGAATTTAACAGTAAGTCAGTATAGATTCAAATTAAAATAAACAAAACAACTTAGTGGACATACAAAAAAACGAAGCAGCAACTTAGTGGATTAAGTTGGTAGACGTAAGAAACAATGGTTGAAATTGCAAGTTTTTGTTTTGAACCAACTAGTAAGGTTTTGAACCAACTGGTACAGCTTGATTCATCAAGTATAAATTTTGGATACCTTTATTAGCTAGGTAAATTTTAGATATACTTATTTTGGATCAAATTTTGAATGCTTGGAATGAGATTCAAATGCTAAATAAGAAGAAAGTTACCATCATATCCGCTTTCTAATATAAGTATAAATCGATTCTTTCATCCTTGTCATGTCTTCCTTTGTATATGTTCCAATTTCTTGCACAAAAAACATATATTATTCTCCAACATTATTTATGAACAACCAAATGAACAAAGAAATTCGAAAATTAATTTCATATCTTTGGCATTTCTTTGATATGACTAACGGCATTTATTATACGCTGCATAGCTTGCATGACTAATAGCCACATTTCCAACATTCGGGTTGTTTTGGACCCTAAAAATATTAAAATACAAATCATTGAAATACCGATTCATTAAATCATATAGCCTAAATAATTACATAAACTCTAAATAACAAAATTAAATACATTATGTTCAACTTGCTTACTAGCTTTGCCCATCTGAAATATGTGTCTTTCTTATTCACCCTATGACACATGTAACGTGTTCGAAGTGATCTGCAACAAATAGAAGTTAGCACATGCTGTTAATTATTACATATGTATCGAATGAGTTGAAAAAAAGAGACATTTCATATCAATACATGGGTTGAATGGCACATGTAGACAATTTTTATTTATTAATATTTTATATCAACAAAATAGGGCACATAAAATCAATACTCCGTCAAAATAAAATATATAGGAATTTGGAACACTTGTATATTGTACTTTCACAAAACAAAAAAAAACATTTCATCTGAAATGGCTCCTAACCGATTAAGCGGAAAGTAAATCTATTATTTTTTTTTTTGTTTCATTGCAATTATTATATATTTTTCGTTACTTTCTTGTAATTTCTGTCAAAAATAAATCACCGTTCAATTATTTATTTTAACAAAAAAATTGAAGCATCTAGCAACTGACTCATTCCATAATTAACTTTATTGTCATTTCAAATCTACTACTAACATGTCTCTTGCAAAAATCAGCTAGTGACTGTGAAAGAATTGTTATATGCCTCTTTTCTCTGGCACTGGAGACAAGAAAAAAATACAAAACAAAACATGCAACTTCTAATACATTTGGATGCCGCATGATATAGCCTCAAACTTCAAATGCATATTGCAAATAAGTGAGCATAGATGAAATTCATTAATTGTTCATCTTTAAATCTCTTTCTTTTATTTACCGTATGATATATACATAACTTTTTTTTTCTGGGGCCTTGTGAAGACACATACGTACCATACATATATATACTCTTTCCTTTTATTTTTGCATTTCTCTCTTCAGTTCAAATTTCAATCTTTTCTTTTCTCTCCTATTCAGATTTGGCTTCTTCCTACTGTTTCTAGTACATTGGATACGTAACGACAACAGTAACCGAATCCAGTGTTTGCACCGTTGTCTTATATATATATATATATATAATTCGTATTTTGATAACACTATATGTAACCTTGCACAATTGCATAACAAGTGTTGCTTGATATTATGGAAACGTTGAATATTTTGATGACAGTTGGAGATTTTCGAGAGCGACAAATAATAATTATAAGTGAAAGAAAGAGAAGAGGCAGTCAAGAATTGAGCCAAGAAACCATTTTTCTTCCTTGGTTTTTGTAGGCCTAGCATTTATTGATTTATGACCCAACAACAACGAGGTTCACGTTATGTGGAGAGCATATATACTTGCTAAGGTTTCTTTGAGGGAGTTTTATCCTGACAGAAAAATTGAAAATAATATAAGAAAAATATTACGTAGATATCACAATCGATACCGACTATCGATACGCATGTTATTATGAGCATTATTTGAGTTATTGTGCATATTATTTTTATATTGAAAAAGTTATTATGCAGGTTAAGAAAATAACATGCATAATAACTCAAATAACATGCATAAATATATCAGTACAAAAAATAACATGCATAATAACTCAAATAATGTACACAATAACTTAAATAAAGCTCATAATAACATGTGTATTGATAGTCGGTATTGACTGTGATATCTACGTATCAGCTCTCATAATATAAATCAGACTAAACTATACAAATAGTTCTTCAAGCATCATGTGTATGTTACTTTTTGATATTTAAACTATTTTAACAAAATTTTCACCTTTTACATTCTTTATTAATTCGTAGCAAATTAGTGATAATATTATTGTTATTAGCTATATATTGAGATGATAATTGAGTAATTGACGTTGGCGTTTGAATATTTAATACAGGTTGACAATTTTAGACATTAAGATTATATGTCTAACATTTAAATGATCAAAATTAAAATGGGTTTATACTTTAAGAGTTTATTTTATAATTTATAATATGTATTTCTCTCAACTCTCATTTGGCATCATACCTAACCTTAGACGACCCGGCCATCATGGGACTTCAAATAGAAGAAAACCATTCGCTTTTGTGTGTTGTTTGTTTACTTCAATTTTATAATTATCTCAGTGCAAGTTTTGATTGATGTGAGAAAAAAAAAATCTAAAGGTTGACTAAAAAATTTTAATTTGTTATGTTGCGTTTATCTGAACTTAACTGTACCTTTTTTGCCTAAAGTTTTGGTCATTAGTTATACGCTAGAAATCAATTTGAAAATGATAGGAAGAAAGAGTCAAAACAAATCTCTTCATGGTAAAATTTGTTAATATAATAATGAATAAATTATAATTTCATTAAGTCTCAAATACTTTTTAGCATTTGATGCTTGCAAATAAGACTCACCAGTTAAAGAACGTGAAGCCATGTAAATAATATTTGCTTCTGAATGTTCCGAAAAGCACCAAAGTAACTGTTTCCAGTTCTGGTGCTTGAATATGCATATGCTTAATTAATTAATAGGTGAAGTTATGGTGCATGTGCATGTATCGTGCTTGCACATCTAGATCATCCGATGTGCATCGAGATTCGATGCACACGAATCTTCACGAATCTCGATGCGCATCAGAAAGTCCAGATACACAAGCGCAATGCATACGTAAGCACCATAGTTTTGCTCTTAATTAATTATTTCAATTCTCCATCTTTTATCATTAAGAGACGATAATTAGTTAATTGCCATATTACTTTGGTACTGGTATATGCTTAATTGACTCAGAAATTGAATATATGTATCGGTTTAATAGATGTAAACAAATATGATATAAAATTGCCACAATCATTATCATTTTTTTCATCGATAATAACTCCAGTAAAAAAAATATCATCACAGAGTTACAAGCACCATCCCTGGTAGTGGTAGAAATACAGTATGACCAAATAAAAAAACAAAGACATATTCACAAATCAAAGTCAAAAGATCCATGTCACTAAAATTTCTAACCAGAGAGAGAATTTTACAAGAGAGCTATCTATTATCATAATCTACTGAAACTGCAAAAGAAAAATAAAGAAAGAAGTTATAGATAAGGAATCCTTGATTTAACTCCAGATCTGAATAGAAGCCACATCAACCACATCAACCTTCACAAAGTAGACATTAGCAATTTTCTTTACATGTGCAAGTTCTTTCCTTTTAGCACCTCTCTCTCTCTCTCTCTCTCTCTCTATCAGGTAGGATCAAAATGAACTGGTATGTAACAGCTGGGTTGAGATTATTCTAATAAACTAAACAAACAAACAAAAAAATCCTTGGAGCTCCACTCTCATGAAACTATCTCCTCTGGCAAAGCCAGAAACCTCGCCTTTTTCTGAAATAAGGTCAAATTAAAAGAAAGAGCACAATCATTACATAAAGTAATAAACAATTTGTCAGACCTAACTAAGGTAGTTTAAATGCTTATCATTGAACAATATCATACTACTAGAAATATTTTATGATATCTGTGTCAGTTATTCATGTGCCTCAGATTATATTTCAGGTCGCATGCATTTCTTTTCCAAGGCTGTATCCTGATATTCTGCATCTATAATTTTGTGATTCCCGAGTTCATTTCATATATAATGTAAGAAAGGGGAAAACAAAATATATGAGTAACATAATATTTCTCTAAAAATTTGATTTTGCATTAAAACATAATCTTCCATGCAGTCATAGATAAATTTAAAATAGTACTGATGGTATATTTCTGAATAGGCCTTAATATTTCAATTTATAGCTAAAATGTATTAGATTCCATTAATGAGACCCCAGGATCTGCAAAATTCATATAAACTTCTTTTCTGTGACTATGCCCTATATAATTCTGATCTTCTTATGAATACAAATGAAAATGGTGTGTGCATTTGCAAATAATAAGTGGTGATTCTAGAAACTTTTTTTCTACACATTATTGAAATCAATCACATAGATGTCTATATTTAAAATAGGAGTGCTGAAAACACTTTTTTGAATAGGCCTTTAAATTATTTCCTATCACATGGCATCAATTATTAGAGAAAACAGATATGAAAATTTAAGTCAGATTTCAAACAAAGATAAGATTTTAGTAAATTCAACCACAGGCACATGGTTCCAGTTTTCCAGTTTGACATTTAAAACAGCTGAAGGACTCTTCTGTTGCCGTTGCATGATTAATTATCCCTCTACGGAATGTAATCGTCGTCTAACTATCAATTCGACGTTGGCTGTCTTTATACAACCAACCTAATAATCTGTTCATCTACTTAGCACATGCTATCTGTATTTAACTATTTATTAGAACAAAGTCAAATGTCCACAAAAAGAATATGAACAATTAAACCTATTCTAGAACATACAATAGTTAAAAGAGCTTTCAGGACACCAAAATAAGAAATTACTAAGAATCAGCATATTAATTGCTTCTGCACATGTACCAAACAAAGAAGTATACTAGTAGGGAAAGAAATTTTGAGTGCCAAATAACCTCACGATAGAGAAAAAATAATAAAACTGATTTTTCGTTGGCTGATTTTACAATTTGATTTGTTATCTGTCTCATTCTGTTCCTTTTCTGGAATATGAATAAGCAGTCTGTTACTAGTATACGTCAGCTTTCTTATCAGTTACCCAAACATTTCAATTGGGCACCCTTTGATGTTAACCAGTTGCTATAAAAGGAATGAACCAATGAAAAATCACTAATTTGTTAACAAAAGAAGTGCAGTTTGGTGATGGATGGTAGGTTGCAACCCCTATTCATGTGAGAAAAAAATGTTGAACAACCAAAAAATAGGCACCTAATCTACTAGGAAAGTCTATAAGATTCTCAGAGTTGAACTTTGACAATAGATAGTCATACTGCCATATAAAATTTCTAATATGAACCACTGACTGTATGTTCTGCAACCTATTATGTACCAAAAGGGTACTTTTGATGCATCAATAGAAGCATACTGGTACTTTCCAAAACTTCTACTGGAGATTTGTGTTAGTCTTGTCAAAATGCACATGTTAAAACCACTGAATCAAAGATATGTTTGTTCCAACACTGAACGCGTGAAACCGAGAATAATACATAAAGCAAATTCAAAGTTCACAATCTTACGTGAGGATTTGACGGAACATAGAAAACTACATTTTATGTCAAGATAATGTCGAATTTTATAGCAATAATCAATCAGTCTAAAAGTTCACAAAGGAGTACCTTTCAATCTGATGTTACTTAAATCCATTGATATTTATCAAAAAGGGCGAAACAGTCATTTAATTGTGAAATAGACAAATGGAGTGTGATTCATGATAATCAATTTATTAGGTTATTCAAATTATTCACCCAAATTTATCTTCATACACACTTGTAGGAATATTGAATTTAAATAGAGATCACAATATAAAGATGCTCTATTATAAATATAATAGAACTAAGAAAATTGCACTTCCATCTATCTTCCTGCTTGCTTTCTGTGAATATTACATAGTATTTAATAATTTTCACTGCAATATTTTGATGGAGTATAAGATAATAAAACTTGTAAATTTACATGTGAGAAGTAAAGAACCAGTTATTTCAGTTTCAGTTGTAAGAACTTTTATTTTCCTTTTTTAATTCTCTAGATAAAATTGCATGTTACCTATCAAGTAATTAACTGATCCTGTACTACCATCCCTATATATTGACCAAAGGTGCTATCCAAGTTTCATCCACAATTAATTCAGCAGTAATTAGTGCGATTTATTGTAACGCATTTCTAGAACCTATTTACTTTTCAACCAGTTATCTCATTTGACACGCAGAAACATATATTTTGTTTGTATAAGTTAATGTATAATAAATTGCGAATAAGTTACATAGTCATAAACCTAAATTATCAAATATTTTGCTATGGAAATTGTTCATCGACCAAGCCCATCAAATATTAATTAAATTAGAATTTAGGGAAAAATACTATTACTGACATTAACTTGCATGTAGAAGGAACAAAATTAAGAAAAATAAGGTAATTCTCAAAATTTAACCAGAACATACCTCCTTTCCACCGGGTGTACGTGGCGTACGAAGCTCCGGCGTCTTCGTAAATGACGGCCACCTCTCTGTGGTTCTCATCTCCGGCGTCCTCGTAAATGAAGGCCACTTCTCCGGTGTTCTCGTTGGTGTCTTAAGAGGTGTCACCAATGCTGACCTCAATGGCGACCTCTTCGGTGTCATTACCGGGGTCATCATGGGGGACCTCAAAGGCGATCTCATCGGTGTCATCATTGGTGTACCGACAGGCGTACCGGCAGCCTTACAAAGCTCCATGATCTTCTGTGCTGCCTCGCGGGGATCATTGCTCTCCTGCATGAGCCTCTCAACCTCTTTCTTCGGCAACTTCATCCGGAGTCTAACAGCTCCATCGGAATCCTCATCCACGGACGATGCCGTTTGGAATGTCGATATATCGGATGTGGAGCGACGCGTGAGCATTAAACTCTCAAGCCTCTCCTTCGCGCCAACCTGTAGCGTTCCAGACCAGGCGCGTCTAGGCGCGCGTTTGTCCGGGAGCTTGGGAAGCTCTACGATAAAATAGAGCTTCCCGGCTTTTAAATTGATGTCAGGACTAAGAGGACTAGTCCTGACACCTAATTGCTTGACCTGCTCGGCGTCGAGCATGTTAAAACCGGGGTGGTCTCGAAGCACATCGGCTACTTGAACCGGGGGTTTGAGACGGAAGGCGGTGCCATCTACCTTCATCACCTTGGCTGTGCGTTTTTTGCCTCCTATGCTATTTCCCATTGCAAGAATTTGAGAACTTGATTTGCTTTGAATTGAATTGATTGAATTCTCTGTTTGGTTGTGCTGTTGGAAGTATATTAATGGTATATGGTGGTGAGGGAGATAACTGGAAAAGAGAGGGAAATATAAAGGGAAGGGGGTAAAGAGAAGATTGAATTGAGTGGGTAGGAGGAATGGGGGATGGTCAAAAAAATGAGAAGGTGAAGGGGATCAAGGGAACGGAATCTCACAATACAATTTATGTTTTCTTTAATATTATTAGTTTTTAATAATTAATTAATTAATTAAGTAAGTAATTTAATTTATTAGTTATGAAAGAAGTTAGAAGGCATGTCATGTTATGGTATGATTTTTTCCACGCCTTTTGAAATTCCCGTTGAAGTTGAGAGATAATTAATAACCAAGTGGAAGAGAGCAAAATACAAGATTAATTTAATTGTAGTCATTCTTGCTGGACCCACAAGTAGTCTAAAATATATCCAAAAGACAAAATGTGATACAATCACAAATAATAAAAGTAAAGCAAAATAAAATAAAACAGAAGACCAAAGGGAATGGCGGAATAAAATAAGGGTGATGCTAAGCATCAAGCATGCGGTAATTCGTTTTCGTATCTACAATTTTAAAGTTCAAATGACTGATTTAAATCATTAAATTTGATCTTCATCTTAAAATCTTCTTGAAAATATAATTTTACACTTTTTAGATTTTTTTTTACTATTTTGTTATAGATGTGAAAAATTATTTATATTGGATGATTTCAAAATCGTTAGATTAATCAATTTTTTATTTCTTTAAAAAGAAGTAAAAAAGTATTAAAATGTAAAATTCGATCACCAAAAAAATTATAATATTGAGATCACATTTAATGATTGAACTTTAAAATTAAAGATACAAAGACTAAATATCACATATTTGATACTTGATAAAGTACCGTAGCTCACTTAAAATAAATGCATCAAGACCAGGCAAAGATTGAGTTGCGTTGATGCCCTCCAACTGTTAACCAGAAAATTTTATCAGATTTTGATAACTCAACTACTAAAGGATGCCGTATATAATAGTGTGTGGTATTTTGAAAAAATAAAAAGAAAAAAAAAGACTCTTTCACAACCTTTTTTTTTTATCAAATGGAGGTAAAAAAAGTGTTGCTTCCGGATTTGGATTGTTATTTTTTGTGACATCAGTTGACAGTATCAACCGAAATTTTTTTAATTAACCAAAATAAATTGAAAAGACACAAAACTGACAAAATTCGAATCAAAATCATCAAAATAGTCATTTCGAAATCACTAACTCCGAGTTAACTCCGGAATCACAGACTCCGGAATAACTCCGGAATCAATGATTCCGAATTTTACAAACCAAAATCAATTCTGAAACGGAATGGGTTGAATTATTTTATTAATAAAGATATTAATATTTTAATTGATGAGTTGGATTGTATTTAGGTAAGTTTTTGTAACGAAATCAACTGCATTCGTCGGGACTATAAGTAACTTTTTTTTATCGTTGCAAATCATCGAGTTGTAGATATTTGAGTCTACTTCCACCACGTTGAGTCCGATTTGCGATCGGAGAAACGTGCATCTCAAATTTAGCTCCATCTTGAAATTATATATTTATTAGCAATTTTTATCATGAGTTTGCGCCAGATTCAATTTTGAATTGCTCATTTTTTCGATCGCAAAATAGACTCGATGCGATGGAAGTAAACTTGAATATCTACAGCTTAATGGTTTGCGACGATAAAAAAAGGCTAATTATGATCCCGACGAGCTTAGCTGAAGTTGTAACAAAAAATATTAAGTATGATTAGCATTTTTTTTCTACAAACTTCGACTACGCTCGTCGGGATCATAATTAATTTTTTTTATCGTCGCAAGCCATCGAGTTGTAGATATTCGAGTCTACTTCCATCGCGTCGAGTCCGATTTGCGATCGGAGCAAAGCACATCTAAATTTTGGCTTCACCTTCAACTTATGTCTTAATTTATAATTTTTTATCATGTGTTTGTGTCAGAATCAATTTTGAATTGCTCGTTTCTCCGATTGCAAATCAGACTCGACGCGGTGGAAATAGACTCAGACATTTACAGCTTGATGACTTGTGACGATAAAAAAAACTAATTATAGTCTCAACGAGTACAGTCGAAGTCGTTACAAAAACTTACCTAAATAGGATCCAAACTCTTGTAGTAAATTATTAATATTATTTTAACAAAGTATTCATTTAATTTTTTTATGATTGACCTTAAGAAATAAAAATTATATTTATGACTTTAAATTCAGATCTTTTGTATGATGACCATATTTTTTTTAACATTCAGGATCACATGTGTTATCTATACGTTCACATGTAATTTTGAATATTTACAATTCGATTGCTTGCGATGATAAAAAAAACTAATTATGATTCCGACGAGCGTTGTCAAAGTTTGTAGAAAAAAATGCTAATCATACTTAATATTTTTTTTATCGACTTCAGCTAAACACGTCGAGTTCATAATTAGCCTTTTAGTTTCGTCGCAAACTATCAAGCTGTAGATATCCGAGTCTACTTCCATTGCGTCGAGTCTGTTTTGCGATCGGAAAAATGAGCAATTCAAAATTGAATCTGGTGTAAACTCATTCTAAAAAAATACTAATTAAGATATAAGTTCAAGATGGAGCTAAATTTGAGATGCACGTTCCTCCGATCGCAAATCAGATTCAACGTGGTGGAAGTAGACTCAAATATCTACAACTCGATGATTTGCAACGACAAAAAAATTAGTAACAATTCCGACGTGCGCAGTCGAATTCGTTACAAAAACTTACCTAAATACAACCCAACTCATCGATTAAAATATTAATATTTTTATTAATAAAATAATCCAACCCATTCCATTCCCGAGAATTGATTTTGGTTTGTAAAATCCGGAATAATTGATTCCGGAGTTATTTTGGATTGTGTGATTTCAGAGTTAACTCGGAGTCAGGGATTTCGAAATGGCTACTTTAGTTATTTTGATTCGAATTTTTGTCAGTTTTGTTTTTTTTCAATTAATTTTGGTTAATAAAAAAATTTCGGTGGGTTGATACCATTAATCTGCACCATCCATACCTGAGTACCTGAATCGATTAATTATTGATGTGACATAATTAAATATTAATGAACCTGATAAAATTTCACGGATCTGATCAACCTGATCATAAAGCAAGTTAGCTATATGATTTTCATCATTTACATCTCATTTTGCATCCATAATTTTATGAATATATATATATAGTGTGGATAGGAGGAATATAATATTTTTATTTTTTTGTGTTTTCATGATGTTTTTAAATCTATATTATTTATTAAAATCAATGATCAAGATTTAGTTGCATAAAAAATGTGCATGACGAATAGTGTAGATTTTGAAGACACACAAAAATAAATGCATTATAGTCCTCCTCATGATGAAATATTTTGTAAAATAAAATAGCAATTAAATAATTTAATTAATTTCGAAATTCACATGCATAAATTCTGAAATTATGTGGACCATTCATTGTTTCTTTTTTTTCACAGCAAGCATTAGTAAAATTTAGTTCCATATCTATCGGTACTTAGGGTTCTCAAAACGGGGCGGGTCGGGTACCTGTGGATCTGACCCGTTCGGATCCACGGATCCACGGGTACGGCGGATCTACGGGTACGACGGGGCGGGTATGCACGGGTCCGAACCCAAAACCCCCAACCCGACCTGTGATAAATCCGGGCGGGTCGGGTCGGATCCGTCCAACTTTTTAAATTTTTTGAATTTTTTTCGAATTTTTTTTATTTTTTTTGAATTTTTGAATTTAAAAATGCACATTATTTTAATATATATATTTTTTCGAATTTTTCTGAATTTTTTTTGAATTTTTGCACGGATCTACGGGTCGGATCCACGGGTCGGACACGGGCGGGTCTTGGGACGGGTCTACACGGGCACGGATTTAGAGGATTTGAGGCTAACCCGACCCGTGATTGATCCGCGGATCCGAACACGGATACGGATCGGGCACGTGTGGGTAGACCCGCCCGGATTTTTTTTAAACCCTATCGGTACTAATACTAATTCATTTTATTATTTTTTTGGGATATTGAGGAGGGCCGACAGGCCACTAAACTAATAAATAATATGTGTTTTTTCTGTGTTTTGGCGACATGGATGTATGTATGTATGTATGTTAGCTTTGTTTTTGTTCGTATCGTATGTTTGTTTCCTTGGCGTGGTTCGAAGTGGAGAATTCACGGAGATTTCAGACTGTGCTGTTTGCTGACGTGGATATTATTATTAATTTATTAGAGCATCTGACCAATTAATTTTAATTGTTAAACATGCATGTCATCACAAAACGCTCAATCCCAGCAATCCGTTAACAATTGTAAATTAAAGAGAATGAAAGAATATTGTCCAATCGTTTTGCAAATGTGTCACTTAAGCAACAATTTCTTAATAAGCAAATTTGCTTAATTAGCAATTTATTTGCAACCCAACAATTGAAATAACAATTGCCACATAAGAATAAGCAATTGTAAAACAATTACCATTGTAGATGCTCTTATTGTGTAACGCTTGATTTCAAACTTATATTCCATCATTTCGGCGATTTCGGTTTTCCACGAGTGAATTCTGGTTATTTAAATTCAGACATAATTAAATTCGTATAGTGAAGTTGAGATCAAGTTCGGACACAAATTCACTAAAAATTTATTAAAGTATTATTAAAAATTTATTTTTCACTACAAAAATAACAAAAAAATACACTAAATTTTGAGTTTTTTTAAAATAAAACTCGAGCACTTCCTCGGACTTACACTTGAATGGCTCCGCTACTGATTTTCTTGTTGATTGTTGGCACGGGGCAATTTTCTATAAGTGTTGATTTATATAGTTGAGTTAAAGTAATTTTCATTTGAGGATTATTAACTATCGTTTAGCAAAAAAAAAAATCAATTAAATTTCGTTTAATATAGTGTTTATTTTTATTTAAAAAATTATGTAAGACTAATTCTCAGAATATATGGTTTAATTTTTCGACTGAAAAAAGATGAACTTTGTTATGAAATAAAATTAGACTATTTTCTCTCTCTCTCTGTATGCAGAAAATAAAGAAATGCTAAGACAGCATAAAAATATCCAGGTTATCTTATTTCAAACACAGATTTCATATGTATGGTAATGTATCTCGCTTCTTTACGGAGAGACGAAGGTTCAAGCTTCATGAATAATATTTAAAAATAATAATAAATATCTATTAATTAAAAGTATGTGTAAAATTCTCTTATTTCAAAAATCGCCAAAACCTCTCTTAAT
>CAXKVX010004442.1:0-22465 GCA_964058865.1 Eleocharis quinqueflora
ATCACAACATCAACGCATCAAATAAAAAACATTTTTTATCTATACTATCTAATAATGCACCTAAGGAATGGATGCATCCATTCAGTCATAGTCTTACCTTTTTAAAGGACAAAAATGCCCTCCCAAATCAACATTCAGCGACATTGCAATTTGAACATTTTTCGGATAAACTTGGTCCATTCATACGCTACTTGAGTGATTATTGTCGTCGCTTAACATTTTTTATTATTATTGAATGTACAGTTTGTAATTACTGAATTGTAAAATTTGTGATAATTTTAGAATTTCATATTAATATCATCTGATAATTTGATATCATAATCAGCTACCAGTATTATAATCGGCCAAATCTATTCTGGCCTCACATCATATACTAAGACCCAATCAAATTCGATATTATAATCGGCCCATGGGTAGCCCATGGGTACAACTTCACAGCCCATAGCCCGCCCCGGCCCATCCCTTCCATAGGCCCGGCCCTCCATGACAGCGGGCCGGGTGGGTATAGTGCTTGGGCCGGGTAGGTATGTGTAAAACCCACTAATCTCGACAATTATTCATGAAAATAATTGTCTTGTTAATGAGGAAATTAATCGTTAACTAGAAATTTATCTCAAAATTAACATATGAAAATAAGTAAAATTCAATGCATTCTTATTTAACAACTTACAGAAATTTCGTATGAGTTGAAACTATTTAAATAAAATATACCAAGCTTGAAATATTAATTAGGATCGTATAGAATATGACTCGAGTTAATTACCCTTTAATTACCCTTTCAAAATAATCAGATAAAATAAATAAATCAGATTTATAATTAAATCTGCATGAAACGAATCATATGTTTTTCCTATATTCGATTTAAGATACAACTGCCACACAATGGGCTACACGATTGATGCTTCAAACCCAACACACCTTAAAATTTAAACCTGAACATTTATAACATGCAAGTTGCTACCCCAGACGACCCAATGAGTTAAAATCTGAGTCTTACAGCCGGATGCCACACGAAGAGTCACACATAAGGTGTTGCACACACGATTCTAGTGCCTGTTCAATGTCCTATCTCGATCCCATGTGTCTGAACACCCCGAAACGAGTCACGATCGGTCAGGTGGATCACCTCACACTTGATAACCACTCTGCACGCGAGAACGCACAAAGGTGGCGCCACAGAGAATCCTAAAACCTCTCCTCTCTCTCTCTCCCCCTCTCACTTCCTCTCTTTCCCGCTGGGGCCCACACCCCACCTAGAAAACCCCCTCCTGTCCCCTTTCTTTTCTTCCCTCGGGACCCCAACACATCTCTCTCCCTCTCCCATCCCATTTAATGCCATTACCCTTCTCTCTTCCTTTTCCCTTGCTCTCCTCCGCCCCTTTTCTGAAACTGTCTCTCTCTGATTTGTTCTCCCTCTTAGCTCCGTCTTGTCTCTCCCTGTAGGCCATCAATGGCAAATCCATCCCTTTGACTCTTGCGTGACCTGTCCCATCTGATGGCATTCGACATTTATGAGAGGGTGCTCCTCGCTGCCACTGTGGTAGGTTCGTACTCGAGACACTTGAGTGTGCTGAAGAAATTTTCCGTTGCCTTGTCGTACCCGGCCTTTACACTGTTATTCACTGTAGCTAGCATGACTTTGTGCAGCACCCCCTTCTCGTCTATAAATTTGACCCCGTGCACTCGCCTCGTGACCTGCTGTTTAGGCTTTCATGTGCTGAGAACAGATAATACAAATCGTTTAATTTGTGAGTTAGGGTTGAGTTTCAAAGACAAATAGGAGGGCAGGCAGCGAGGCGGTGTTAACGAGGTCCGCCCCCCCCCCACCAGCCTTCGTTATTCGAAGCTTACCGCTCTCGTGCTCTTACTGGTAAACATCGTTACCCTCAGACACTAACTGTTTTGCTATTTTTGTTTCGGGATTCTCTGTGCTGTGGTCTTTGCTGTTGCTTGTTGTTGACTCGTTTGCCTTACTGTGATATGTCTGAGATGTTGTGCTTGTCGGTGTTCTGGTTCTTCTTGCTGTACTGACCCGTGGGGTTGTCTGATTTTTCTTGTTTTGAGTTGCGCACTCTGATGGCTGTGGCCATCGAGCCACTGTCGTGCTTAAGGCTCAACCTCTGTGACCACTGGCTTGCCAGTTGGGTCTTTGTATTAGTAAAACCTGGTACCAGCCCTGCTATGAACTAATACCAGTATGCATTTTTTTTTTGTTGTTTGTGCTGGCACTTTGTGTCTTTCTGGCTTGTTGCTGGCACGGGGTATCTGCTGGATTTTTGGACCAGAATTTCTGACATGTGGCTGCACTGGCTTGCCAGCGCCAGTGCAGTGTTATTCTATGCTGTGCTGCTTTGGATTTTTGGTTCTGAACTGGCACTGCACAAGGATGCCAGCCCCTGTGCAGTGTACTCCTTATGGGCTGGGTTCGCTTGCCTATTGTGTTCTGTCTAGAGAAAACAAATTGGGCCCTTGAGATGAATTGCGGAAATTTTAATTTAAACAAATTGGGCCTTATGGCCCATTAGACCCTTAGACCCTAAATGACTAAATTATTGGGCCTTGTGAGGATTTTTGGGCTTAGAGCCCTATTTCGGATTAGAGATCTATAAAAATATAGATGAGCCTATTTGGCCCATTGGACCCGACATATACTACAAAAGTGAATGCTAATAATCAAACCGATATAGTTACAAGTATTTTTGGGCTTGGGCCCTGTTTGAGCCAAGTTGGGTATATACAGATATTACAAAACTAGAGGCCCGGCCCATGATACTTAGTAAACTAGACCCGAATAATAAAAAGGACCGAGAAAGGTATAATAGGGAAATGACGATTATAAGCCCGTGCAGCGAGAGCTACGGCGATGACGTATGAGTCTCGGGCTTCCGATCCCACTCAGGATTAACACAAACCAAACATAAATAAAAAAAAAAAAAAATAACCAACTTGTGTTTCTATATATTTTCTATACTATATTTATCACAATAAACAATATAACGTATAATATACGGCTCAGTTACATAGTAGGATAGTAGTTTGGCACGACGTCGTATTTGACATGATGACACTTGATTTATAAATAATGCGTAACGAATAAAGTAAGTAACTAAACTCGATATAATACTAAACAGTATAATTAAATAATTATAAGTGTTACTAAGTATAACATATATATATATATAGATATATATACACATATATATATACAAAATAACCAAATAATAAATTACATATAATTATGTATATAAGTATATATACGAATATATGTATATATACTTATATATGAACTTATATATTGGACTAAGTATAAAAGTAACATTATATATTGATCAATTTCTCTATATCACACCAATTACAAACACGCACCAAATTTAAATATTACACATAAAACACACAATTATGACTAAGTAAACGTTTAATAAAGTATATTTATCTCTCTAATAAGCACAATAACAATATGCATCTATAATTATCAGAATATTTTATTTCCTTCTTTGCTTAGTTTAATTAAAAGTCCGACTAAAAGTGGTTGAATTTATAACATGTTTTCCTCGTGCTGTTCCTTATTGATGTTCTGTAGCATATCGTCCTGTCGTCAATAAATGGGAAGTAGTAGAACACTTAGAATCTCACACAACATTTAACAAAGGAATAGAGACACATAACTCACATCCGCTTGCCGTGCAGTAAGGACACTGCACAGAAACTTTGACCCAGTAATAATAACAATTAAATTAAGTTAGGAGCATCAAGGACGTCTCAAACGCTTAGATTCTTAAACTCAAATGTTCAATCTAACTAAATACGATCCGATCACTAATTTAGGAGATTTAGCCGACTCGTATCCACTCACGGGAGACGAGGCCGTTACTGACGCTGTCGACGCTGATACAGGCGCAGACGCTTCAGAGCTGCCCCCGGAGTAGAGTCGACCTTGCGTATCGCTCCAGCTATCTCAGGTGTGGATTCCTGGGGATTATATTCCTTCCTCTTTTAATAGGACCAACCAGACTTACCTAAATTGAATTGTGGTACCAAACTACCAAACAATAACTAATCAGGCCCATAGGACTTGAACTGTCATAGTTGCATACCGGTAACTGTACCAACTATTGAGACAAACCTGCATCTCATGTCATAGGCATTTCATGTTGCATATAAGATCCGATACACGGATCGTATTAGACTATTAGCTACTTATAGGTAGTTGCGTATCAATGTTATTTATATATATTCTCGTCGGGAGTGATGAGAGTCGGGCCGGTGAGTCTAGCTAGGACGGATGTAGTCTGGGGGCATCGTGAGGATGGATTACGTACGCAAGCTCAACGCCCGTGGGGTCCATTTCTCGGGATGTCCCTAAGGACATTCGATCACTGCTCACCATCGATGACCATCACTTGATGGCTCGTAGTGCCAGTTTGAGTGTTCGATTTTCAAGATCCTTATTTAAAACAAATATTATAATATCCTCCTTTGAGTGATTAAGGTTCGGTTTCTCAGTTTAGAGTATGCGTGTCATATGTGAAGTATTGGAGCTATTCCGTTCTTTATATATATTTCTATTAGCCGATGTTTCGAGATCTCTAAATATTCGAAGGGGTTCCCCTAATAACTCTTAGCAAGGAACGGGGAAATCTGGGCCTCCCCTTGGCTTTAACTAGTACAGGGAGTTCCCTTTTTATTATTATTCAAACGGGTAGTCGGTTCCTTATTTCCGTATGACGAATGAGACCGAGAGTTTATGTTTATCATTTTCTCTTGTAAGGTAGGCTACTCGGTTCGCTTGTTGATCGAGTGTGTGCTTTTATAGCCGCTCATGCTTTTACCAGGGCGTTTCGTTCTGGAAACTCGGATTTTAGTTAGGCCGTGGTTGATTTGAGACCCGTCCAACGATTACGTTGGGCCTGTGGTTGATCTGGGACCCGCCTAACAATACCCTTAGGCTTGTGGTTACGACCCGTCTGAGGGGGCGAATCCTGAAGTCCTACACCGGGGTTTTCTAATTTGACAAATCCTTTCTTGTCTGGGAGCCTTGATGTAAATCACCTTACTATCTATATATATACTATTATTCCTCATATTACTTTTGGGTTTATTTCTCGTATCGTCTTTTGGATAGACTCATTTCTAGAAATGTGAAATGGTTAAGAAATGCACATTTAGGTGTAGTAATTTAAATTAAAATTTAGACTCAGTAAATGTGAATGGTCCAACTTTGAATCGGATATAATCCCAAAGGCTGGACCTTAATCCACACTGAGTAAATTTTTATAATTTACTCACGTTCCACGGTTGGTTGTGGGGTCCAGGTAAGGAGTAGAAGTTCTTTTGATGACCCGAGGAGAGCGCTAGGATGGAGTCCCCGGCGTCATTCGTTTTGAGGATCACTTCGTTTGTTTCCCTGTTATTCTTTTGTTAGGATTAGTTTGTAGTAGGTTAGTTAGGGTCGATCCCACGTCCTTTGATGGGATCGTCCTCCTCTGTATGTATTCTATTTTTGTTTAGCTTCCGCTGTAAACTTTGTATCCTGACGCTGGATTATATATATATATGTGTATGTTGGATGTTCATGTACTGTGTGAAATGTGTGTGCTTTTCCTAAAAATTAAATATAATAAATAAATCTTATCTGTAATTCTGAGTGGCAAATTAAGCCTTTCGTGTACTTGTAATCAAGTACACGTGGCGGGATTAACACCCCTAAACTAGTCATTATTTCTGGGGTGTGACAGTATGTGCGGGCCGATGGGCCGGCGGGCCAAACTGCCATCCCTATTCATGCTCCTAAGAGCATGATAACTTTACTCTTCAAAAATCCCTAAATTACATACTTCCTCCTCTAAATTTCAATATCACTTATTTTTACTTCTAAATTATAAAAATTCACAAATTTACCAATCTTATTGTCTTTTGTATAAAAATTCGTTTTAAATTTGTAAAATACACCTTCTACCTTTCTACCTCTAATTAAAAGCATAAATATATGTTTGTCTAAGAAAAATGTCAACTTAAATTTGATCAGTTTCAGAGATCAAACTTGTCATTTCGTACTCCCACTCACTACGACAATATTTAGGTATACTCTTGTATATGCATCAGATTTAGACGAATGGATAATTTGCTCTCGAAAACTGATCAAATATAAGAATGACAGTTTTTGTAAACAAGCTATATTTTTTATATTTTAATTAAGGGTAAGATGAATATTTTACAAATTTAAAATGAGGTAAAAACTATAAAATGGTAATTTTTTAATACTTGATGTTTAGAGAGGAAAATACGTAATATTAAATTTTGAGAAAAATATGTAATTTTGTAGTTTTTAAAAGGTATACATGAAATTTTGTCTTAAATTTACTTGAGAAAAACATCATTTTGATTAACCAAATTGTGATTTGACTCCTTCTACCTTTCTACATAAAATAAGAACTAGAATGCCCTAGACGATGTCTCAAGGTTGTAGAGGTCTTTCTTAGCTTTTCAACGCATGTTGAGTTGTCTTGATCGGAGTTCAGATGAAGAAGTTATGACCAAAATTGTAAGTGTTGCGCTAGCTAAAACAACTGCGGCCGTAGTCACTTGTCACTCTGATCGTAGTCAGTGTTTTCGAAGACCCAAATTTTCCTGACTTAGCAATTTTTAAGGGATTTTCATCCATTACAACCCTAGCCACTTTGACTACGATCATATTCAACCTCGATAGAGAGTTGTTTCATCTAGGACAAAACAATTCTGTGATTATCAAGCCACTAAGACCATAGACACTTTGACTACGATCGTAGTCTCATACGGCAAAGCAGAAATCTTCTCAGGATTACAGTTTTTCTCACTGTCTACGACATTAGTCATCATTGATTGCGACCATAGTCAGCTACGATAAAGTTGTTTTCATGCTATTTTGGGGATTTTTGGATTGTTTATTTCAAAATTTTGTGTCCCATATATATAGGGATCTCCAGATTAGGTTTAGAGACGTTTTTTGGGATTGAGACAAGAGATTAGAGAGGTTACTTGGGAGAGAAAAAGAAGAACAAGAAGACTTGCACACGTCATCAGCTTCAACTTGATTTTATATTTCTTTCTTTGAAACTCTCTCTATTGATTGTAATGATTTATTTTTCTGTCATGAATGACTAAGTAACCTATAGAATTTTCTAGGATTTGTTCTTGAAACTTTGATGTATCTTGCATGGTAATAATTACTACTTGTATTTTTTTTTGTTATGCGGCTTGTTCTTTGTTTCAATTGAGTGTAATCTTAATCAAATTGCATAACATAGGATTTTATGTTTTAATTGAAAAATTCAATTGTTAGATTCCGATCACAAAGAAACAAAAATAAAATGCATTTAGGAGATAAAAACATGTTTAATTTAAGTATTTTTTTTCCTTGTTTTTTCTCTGTGCTTATTGGTTTCCTCCGATGATGCTAATTGAGTGTTATTTCAAATTGGATTCTTCTATGCTCTTATCATGTCCTCAGATTTCAAATTGTTCACGTACCGTTAATTTTTCTGGTATATATAATTCCTTTTGTTCTTCTTTTTTGCGCCATGCGCGTTGCATCACTGGTGGAATTTTTAAATGAAATTGACCCTGAAAAAAAATTAGATTTTATTAAACATGATCTTCATATTAAAAATTTCTTAAAGATTTATTTTAATTTCTTCTTTGTACTATTTTTTGAAGTGGTGAAAAATTTATTAATTTAACGATTTTTAGCCATCGATATAAACAACTTTTTACCTCTTCAAAAAATATAAAAAATTCCAAAAATGAAAAGTTCAATCTATGAGTAGATTTATAACATGAAGATCAAGGCCAACGATTTGAATCTGTCATTCGAATTTTACAATTAAAGATACAAAAACTAAATATTACGTGTTTAATGTTTTATGAAGTACCATAGTATCACTCGTCTTAATATATAATCTACTTCAAGTGCAATTTGTAGGAATGTGACTCATCAATAGTCTGAATTTTTTTTTTTTAAATATCCTAACAAGTTGTAGCAAAAATCGTCATGACCAAACAAATTTGTCTTATTTGTGATCTAAGATAATATATAATTCGAAATGGATCCGATGAGTTCTGACACAACTCGACTCGATCTGAACTGACATGATCCGATCAGAATTTAAAATAGAAGGGCATTAAAAAAATTCGAAATAATCTGACACTGACGATTTAAAATCAAATAAATATATAATTTAATAGAACTTGTAATCTGAAATAACCTTGCACCAGAGTACCAGACTAGCTAACCAAAAACCAAATAACTTGTCTAAAATGTAAAAGAGAAAATCCTACATAACAATTTATCTTTCTAAAATAGAAATGAAGAAAAGAATAAATGCCACAAAATATCTATTTGTGAAATTCATATTTGTACATGATTGTTTTAAGATTTGTAGGAATTCATGATGCGAATCGGATAAAGTTAAAAAAAAATTAATTCGATAACATGTAGGATCATTTCATTATTACTAATTTTACTTCATTTGTTTGCATCACTAATCACAATCTTATATATTTCTATAAGAGAGATTGTGATATCATACATATGTCTTTAACGTAGCTCTATTCTTCTTTGATTGATCTTGAATCCGAAACTAGAATGGTATTGAGTCCATGCTAGCGTCTTCTTCGTCCGCTTCTAGCTTTATCGCTCGTTACATAATTCATAATTATTTAGCAAATATTTAGAGAAAGAGAGAAAAACTAAGTTGAAAGTAGTAACCTCATGATGTATGGTCAGATGTGATATTTATAGACTCTAAATATCATATCAAGACTCTTCAAATTCGTACAAGAATAAAGGCATGAAAAGAATTCGAAGTAACATATTAACTGGTGACCTTTCAACACTAAAACTATCATAACTTTCTTTGAAGACTCCAAATGATCTCAATTCTTTTCCATTATAGTCTACACTCCAAGAGCTACAATTTTCATAGGTCATTTGTCCAGATTTATTATCATTTGCTCTTTTAAATTTCTGTTCAAATTAGCCTTAAAATATGATCCAAATTTGAGGCAATAATTATGGATCTATTTTATATCTCTTCATTTGTTAAATAAATTATATTGAGATTTTGGGCTTTACATAAATTTAAATCTCATAATAATATTCTCATATTGTTATAATAGTGAAATATTATACTCATAATATATACTTTTCAATAAATTTATTTTTCAGCTCAGAATTCACGTCATGTGACATAATATTTTAACAATTTCTACTTGTACATTTATTTCATGCAACATGAAATCTTTTAAATAGAAAATATATTAAAATAATTATTCTTATTTTACATTCAGTTGGTGTGATCTATATCGAGGATCTATATTATGTTGACAATCGATTAGACATTTTATTTCATAAACCCTAAGCGGTATTCTAGCCTTACATTATAGTTACCAAAACAACACATAAGTTTAGTAAATCTCTACAAAACACGATCCTTCTAGTAATATTATCATTAATATTACTTGTGTATATTCATTGTCTTATGATATTATAATTAATAAAGAAAGTAGGAATGTGTCATCTTTGTATTATAATTGTTTCTTGATATTCATTAAATAAATTATAAAATTATAACTGCACTTCATTTATATTGAATTCATTTATAATTTTACTTTAGCAAGGGGCCCGTAAAAATTATATATAAATAACTATTATTTTTATCACTGCTTATTGCAAGTAGTTTTTAATAATAATTACGTTATACAACTTGATCTTGAATATTATACGGTTACTCTTGTCTCTTGGTAGCATGCAGTTTCAACTGAAGAAAAGGCTTCATGTTGAAATCTTTGGTCTCAAGAAAGGGCAAGTTGTATGACTTGGAGATAAAATGTTATTGCATCCTACTTAGTACACGTTTTGAGAAAACACAACTGGTGGATCGATTCAATTAATTCTCAAATATAAAGAGAAATTAAGATGCTCAAGTAAAATTTATATGAACTAAAGCAAGGACCTGGCTGGGGTTGGGTATTCCGTTTTTCCTGTAGTGAATTATCACCACAACAAATTTTAAATATAATTCGATTTGATTTTTTTAATGATTTATATCATACTCATATTCTTTTATGGTTTGGCATGATGTTTTCGTGCATAAAATATTTTTTTGGACATAAAGAAATTTTCGAAACTCTTAGCTTCTTAACGAAATATAAACTTTGAGCTCAAGAAAATTTGAGCCCATAATCTCATTAAAGCAATTCTAGTTAGCTATCACTATACTACTATGCAATTTTCTTTCGTGCATAAAATATAAACTTAATTGAGTTTTCATTTTAATTAAGATTGTTATTGATTACTTCTTTGTCAATTTGTTATATTTTCTAAATTCGTTTCGATGCACAATGATATATTAACTAGCATACCACTCGCACTTTGCGCGAAAACTTTAAATTTTAAATTTTATTGCAATAATAAAATTATAATAAATAGTTTAAATAAAAAAATATAAAAACAACAGAGAAAAAAGTTCGAAAAAAATTTGCAAAAAAATATAATATACAGTAGTTTTACTGTAGCATGAACAGTGACAGTCATATCGCGTTATGAGTATATAGGATTAGATATAATATAACTAATAACCTAAATTATTCAATTATAAAGTATACAATTCAACTGGTACATTTCTACATTTCTTCAAACCATTGGATCGATCTAGACCAAGTCTTGACAGACATGAACGACTTTGAATTCAAAGTAATTAGTACCTTAATTAAAAAACTTAAGTTTTTGCTTAGATGTGTTAATTTGTTATTAAACAATCATGCATGGTTTCAAAATTACAACTGTTTTGTCACATGGCATGCAATTACTTTATGAATTTACGCACGTGATCTTTCTGCATTCCACATTAATTGACTAAGTCCAACAGCGAATAATTAGACTCATAATTGGTGTACTAAACAATTAACCCATTGGTTATGATTATATAATAACTAAATTAAATCGCGTTAGGTAGAGAAGTTTGCAATTGCTGGGAATCTACGTCGTACGTAGTTGCATGCATCATCTTCTATAAAATGCAAAATGTGATTAATGCATTATCTCAAAATTCGATCTATGATTAATGTGGGTCCCAATCTGCTATTATTTCAGGGGAAAAGGGGCGTCCTACTATTTATTTATTTATGGACCGTTGGATTTAAAAACAGACGGACGCATCGTCACAGGTGCAATTCAGGAGAATTTTTTGATATTGATCTGATTCATTCATTATAAATTAACGGTGCAGATTAAATAAAGAAAAAAAGTAGAGAATCTCAATCTGATTAATGTAGATTAAATCTATGCTGATGCAATTGTTTGGCGAATTATAAATTCAATTAATTACGCTTGACTACTGACTAGCTTAGCTTGCATTTCGTAATTCAGGCGAGATTTTTACATTAGTTGATCCGCGTTTTTTGTTAGGTTTGTATTTTACTAATTAACTTTTCTAATTTTTCATCCAATATATATATATATATATATATACATATATATATAACTTGCAAGATCGAGTGAAAGCACCTATACCTATCGCAGAGGAAGTTTAGATGAAAGAAGATAAAAGGAAAACAAATTAGTTCGTTAACAAAGAAATGCATTAGAGAGAATTCTGACATTTTGGCTGAAAAATTAGAAAAGTTAGTTATTATTGATTTAAGAATATTGATAGACTTAGAAGGTGAACGATATTACATGCAACAAAATTGTCACATTTCAGATATTTATAAATACACGAAAGACTTAACTTATTTAATAAAGTAATGAATAAATAAACTTATTCATGCAAGGAAATAAATAGCACACACAATTGTACACAATACAAATACATCCAAATGTCACATTGTTAACTAAGGGTCAAAGAGGAGTCTCAGACTTCCTCTGTACCAAATAGAGATCAAAGGAAGAAGCAATTCGAATATTAGAGATCTCTTAATATTGGCTATATACAAATATAATAAGAACGGATATTGAAAATCAAAACTCTCTACTGGCACTACGACCCATCAAGTGATGAACTCGTTTTGTGGGCATCACCTGAATGTCTATGAAGACATCCCGACGAGGGGACCCCACATGTGTTGAGCTTACGTATGTAATTCGCCTATTGCGATGCCCTCAAGCTACATCCAACTGGTGATCACCAGCCCGACGTTCATCACTTCCGGTGAATACATATAATATTTAATACACATCTACCTAATAAGATAACTACTATGATATACGATCCGTATATTGGATCTCATGTGCAGTATGGAATGCAAATGACATGCAATGTATGTAGGTCTCATTTAGTTGGTTCAGTTAACTGTTATGCAGTATGAAAGGTCAAATCCTATGGGCCTGATTCACAAGTGTTTGGTAGTTTGGTATCACAGTTCAGTTAGAAGAAAAATAAAGATAGGTCTGATAGGTCTAAAAAGAGAGAAATGGATATAAACTCCAGGAACCACACATGGAAATCGGAGAGGAACTTAAGCTATTGGAAGTTCTACTGCATCTGCGTCGAAGTCAGCATCGTCCGCGATAGCGTCAGTCTCGTCCTCCGTGTGTGGGTCCGAGTCAACTGAACCTCCTATTGAAGGTGGATTAAGTTTTGATAAGTTATTGTAACTCGGGTTTGGGGATAAATCTTATGATTAAATCATTATACGTTAAGACGTGCTTGATGCTCCTAAAATTAATTGTCTCTTGATTTTACTGAGTTAAAACTTGTGGGGTAGTGTTGCTTGTTGGATTAAACTCATCTCTTGTTTGATAATTTGCAAAACAATTAAGTACTAACCTTGAACATGAGTTTTGGTGAAGATGCAGGTTAAAACAGGTACATACTGATGTCAAATATTGCTCAAACATGCCCTAGACAAGTCATGACATGCACAAGTCATCAAGGGAGGCTTCACAGTGCCAAACAGAGCGCAATGTTACCATAACCCTCCATAACTCATCACAACGGGTCAGCAACCTGTCATAATGGGTGCCCAACCCGTCACAACGGGTCAAGAGGAGAGAGAAGCAGTAGTAGCTGAAATTTCCCGAGCGCAACATTACAGTAACGCTTGGCCAAGCCGTCATAACGCCTCCCAACTCGTTATAACAGATTCCCCAAGAGTTATAAAGGGTTTTTGCAAAGATTGGCTCACAGGACAGCTACACAAGAGAAGAAGTGCATTTCTGAAAAATGCTCAAGGCGTTATAACGCCTTTCCCAATGCATTATAACGCCTTTTCCAATGCGTTCTGGAGTCTATGTAACGCCAGGGAGTTATTTGAAGGTTCTAAGATCTCAAGAAGTGCCCAGCCTATATAAATGATGCATAAACGAACCAGCATGGTATCAAACATCCTTCATAAGTTTCCAAGCATCAAATTGAGCACAACAAAGAGCCTAATTCAAGTCTCCTCTAGCTTCCTAACCTAGAGAGCATTAGGATAGCTACTATTCTCTTATTGTCAATTCGAAAACAAACCCTTAGCTAGTTTTTAGCCTTTGGTGCATCACATTTGTGTTGTCAAGTGGTGCATCCAAATTGGATTCTTGCTATGCAAGAAGAACTTATCCAATTTGAGCGTAACAAGGTATGGACAGTGGTACCAAAACCTCCAAATTGGACCATAATATGAACCAAGTGGGTTTATAGAAACAAAAAGGATGAATTTGGAAATATTATTAGAAACAAGGCATGACTTGTTGCAAAAGGGTATACTCATCAAGAGGAAGTTGATTATGATGAGATATTTGCACCTGTAACACGATTAGAGTCCATTAGAATGTCTCTTGCTTATGCTTCTTACATGAAGTTCATACTATATCAAATGGATGTTAAAAGTGTATTTTTGAATGGGTTTATAAACGAAGAAGTATATGTTTCCCAACCTAAGGGATTTGAGCGCACTTCATTCACCAACCATGTTTATAGGCTACACAAAGCTTTATATGGTTTAAAGCAAGCCCCTAGAGTTTGGTACTCTAGGCTAAGTATATTCCTAATTGATAATGGTTTCAAAAGAGGTTTGAAAGACACAATTCTTTTTACAAAGAGAAATGTCAAGAATACTCTTTTAGTATAAATTTATGTTGATGATATTATCTTTGGATCTACTAACTCTTCTCTTGTGGAGGATTTTTCTAAACTTATGAGTAAGAAATTCGATATGTCTATGATGAGAGAGCTTACCTTCTTTGTTGGACTACAAATCAAGCAAAACGGAGAAGGGATCTTCATCAATCAATCCAAGTATGCTAAAGAATTGGTTAAACGGTTTGGTGTGAAAGAAAGTAAGCCAATGAAAACACCCATGGCAACTAACATTCGACTTGGAGTTTATGAATGTGGAAAACATGTAGACATCTTACTTTATCGAGCAATCATCAGAAGCCTCCTTTATCTTACCGCAAGTAGACCCGATATCATGTTCGTCATATGTCTATGCACACGATTTCAAGCATCTCCAAAAGAATCACACATGATGGTCGTTAAGAGGATCTTACGATACGTTGAAGGTACAATAAACTTGGGTATATGATACGGTAGAACCACCAAACTTGACTTGATATACACCGATGCGGACTTCGCCAGTGACCGAGTAGATAGGAAGAGTACTAGTTGAACTTGCCAATTCTTAGGTGAGTCTTTACTCTTTAGTATCTTGGTCTAGTAAAAAGCAAATCTCGGTTGCTCTCTCTACGGCCGAAGCAGAGTATATAGCCGCGGGTAGTTGTTGCATCCAAATTTTATGGATGGTTCAAACTCTTAAGGATTATGATTTGAATTTTACCAAGGTAGCAATAATGTGTGATAATACTAGCACTATTTTGATGTCTAAGAATCCAATAGCCCATGCTACAACCAAGCACATAGACATTAGGCACTAATTTCTTAAAGACCATGTGGAAAAGGGATGTATAGAACTTGTGTATATTGATACTAAAAATCAAATTGCGGATATTTTCACAAAACCTCTTGATATTAACCAACACATTGAGCTAAGATTTAAATTAGGAATGATTGAGAGAGAAAATTAACATGTCTCTTGATGATTTTGCTCTTAATCTCCTATTCTCAATTGGAAAATCTTATTTGAACTTAATGAATTGTGCAATATTTGAAAATTTTAATTCATTAAGGGGAAGTAATATAAAATTGCTTGACTTGTATGAATATATATGTGTGTGTTAAATTCAGGGGGAGCTTGATTGTTTGAGTCTTTTGACATTATTTGCAAAAAGGGGGAGAATGATGATGTGCATCACTTGATATGCACATCTCAAATGGTTTTGCAAATTGCCAAAAGGTGGAGTTTTTCGGATTAAAGTTATCTCTTGTTTGACAATTTGCAAAACAATTAAGTACTAACCTTGCACATGAGTTTTGGTGAAGATGCAGGTTAAAACAGGTACATACTGATGTCAAACATTGCTCAAACATTCCCTAGATAATTCAAGACATGCACAAGTCATTAAGAGAAGGCTTCACAGTGCCAAACAGAGCACAACGTTACCATAACGCTCCAAAACCCGTCACAACAGGTCAGCAACCCGTCAAAACGGGTGCCCAGCCCGTCACAATGGGTCAGGAGGAGAGAGAAGCAGCAGCTGAAGTTTCTTGAGTGCAGCATTACAGTATCGCTTGGTCAAGGCATCATAACGTCTCCCAACTCGTTATAATGGGTTCCCCAAGCGTTATAACGGGTTTCTACAGAGATTGGTCCACAAGACAACTGCACAAGAGAAGAAGGGCATTTATGGAAAGTGCTCAAGGCATTATAACGTCTTTCGCAATGCGTTATGGAGTCTGTGTAATGCTAAGGAGTTATTTGAAGGTTCTAAGATCTCAAGAAGTGACCAACCTATAAAAATGATGCAGAAACGAACCAGGAGGATATCAGACACCCCCCATAAGCTTTTACACATCAAATTGAGCACAACAAAGAGCCTAATTCAAGTCTCCTCCAGCTACCTAACCTAGAGAGCATTAAGATAGCTACTATTCTCTTATTTCAATTCGAGAACAAACCCTTAGCTAGTTTTTAGCCTTTGGTGCATCACATTTGTGTTGTCAAGTGGTGCATCCATGTCCTTGATTGTGTTGTCAATCGGACCTTTTACCGTGTAGTGTAGTGTCCCATACAATGGTCTAGGAGAAGAACATTGACTTACTTGTTTAGAAGAAGTCAAAGATCGACTCCGCACTTTGTAAAAAACACTCGTTTTATAGTGAAATCGGCCCGAAAGGAAGATTTTATTTCGGAAGACCCATGGACGTAGGCCTAAGTTGACTGATAGGTCGAACAATGTTACATGACGTGTTCTCTTATTCTCGATTGCTCTCTCTTCACTCTCTCTCTCTTTAATACTTTGCTCTTTGTTGATTTGTGATTTGCTCTATTACTTCTAGAAATTGTTTGCTCTATTTCTTGGCAATGTGATTAAGGTCAAAACCTTTTAACTTAAAATTGTTGATTGAAAATGTTTTCTTCTAGTAAATTGATCTTAGTCTCGCGCTTTAAGTCCCAACCATAATTCTAACATTGCTGATGTAGTTCGGGCGAGTGAAACTAAATCGAGGTTTCTTCATTTCTAATCAGGTACTAACTTAACTAAGTTTAGTTCTATTTACTGTGCTTTGAGCTTAGCTATCTAAGATGGCATGATGATATTCTACAGAACTTAGATTAAACACAACACGAAGCAAGCATGTTATAAATCCAATAACTTTATAGTTAGACTTTTTTTGTTTAAACTAAGCAAAAGAAGAAAGTAAAATATCAATCTATGGTAATATCTATTAGGTGTGTATTTACTAAGGTGCTTATGAAGAAATTGGTCAATATATATGATCACCCTTAGATCTTTAATTATTCACAATAGTGGGTGTTTAGACAAGAGATAATTATGTATGTATTGTACTTTGTTAAATATAGAAAAATTGATCAATATATCTACATGTATTTTTATATTTACTTATTCCAACCTGTGTTGGTGCATGTCATCCCGTATTTACCTTATAAGTGTTACAATGTTTTAGTTAGACTAATATTTTATTTGTGACTAATTGGTTTATTTAGTAATTATTAGTATTAGTTTTAATGTAAAGTGAAATTAATTATTAACTATCTTTCTATTAGTCGATTGATTAATCCTACTTAGGATTAATCGTCCTAACTACAATCCTAACTAACTAGACGTATGTGTATATATATAGTGATAATACATAGTATGAAATATATAAATAAAATAAAGAAGTAAAGAAATAAAAAGAAAACACAAAAAACTCAATAAATAATATGTTGGTTACTTTTATTTATATGTGCGATTTATATTTATCTTGATTAGTTGGGATGAGAGGCCCGAGACTTATATATCTTCGCCGGAGCTCTCGTAGATCGAACCATATCGTCATATCCCATTATTATACATTTCTCAGACCTTTTATTATTAAGTTAGTTATTTATGATCATTTAACTAATTTGAGTTGAGTCCTTGTTATTATTTCCAAACCCATATTCACACAAACAACCAAAGTCCGAAAGATCCTAAACCCATATTCTCACAAACAGTCCAAGTTCGAAAGATCCTAAACCCATGTTCGTTTGTTTGGGCTCAATCTAATTGGACAAGATTAGAAGAAAGCCACTTAATTTGCATATATAACCAAAGCTAAGGTACAAATTTGATGACAATTTGTTTGATTTTTTTTTTTGAAATAAGTGGGGGAAAACCCACCACTCCATTTTTTATTGCAAAAAATGAAGTTACATGACCCTCATGCTCACCATGTATCAGAGGCTATATCCCCTCTGATCCATTGAGCACACCCCCAACTAATGTACCGGGTTTATCTTCCGGTACTCAATCCATATCCCTTTATGTTTCTTTACTATCTATATGGGCCTATACGCCAAAAGACTAACAAAAATCCTACAATAATCAACAATATCTCTATGTGTGTATGCTTGACCGCACAATGTATCCCCCATGTCCATCTGGTGCCATACTGGCTGGTACTCATACCAATATGGTACCTCAACCAGTTTAGACACCCCCAATTATTACAGACAAAAATGAAATGAAAAAAGATGCTATAGATCATCTAATCTCGGTCATCCCTTTTGCCATATTCATCTTCACCATGATGCTTGCTCCCTGCTCAGTCTCTTGATCTTGCCTGCACCAGCCCCTCCTATCACCATAGTCCCCCTTTGAGTGCTCTGTCAATATCAACAGCATCCCTGTCTCTCTTTTCCGCATCAACCAACCTCTAATCAACTCATGTAGCTTCTGTTTCATAGCCCCTGACCAATATATCAAGATTTTTTTAATTTTCATGCAAATATTATTAACAGATGCCGGATTTTTATTATTAAAGCAACACTCATTTCTCTTCAACCACCACACCCACATTACAGCTGCAATAATTATTCCCATTAATTCCTTTTCTGGACCCACAATTAGCCTATGCAATTCTGGTAGGGTTGGTGGTCCCCACATTGTTGTGTCTAATGCCCAAGCCCATATTTCTTGTATTTTTTGGCAGTATAAAAAGAGGTGCTCTATTGACTCTTCTTCAGTACAGAACACACAAGAGGTGTCACCTTGCCACCCTTTTGATCTTAAATGCACCCTAACTAAAAATTTTTGTTTGTAAACTAGCCATATAAAAATCCTAATTTTCAAAGGGATATTTAATTCCCAAATTGCCCCCCAGTCCCTATCATTAACTCCTCTTTCCATTAACCAAAGATATATGTCTCTGGTTTTGATTCCTGCTGTAGTTCTTCCTTGCCATACTTACATGTCTGCTCCTGTACCAGTAGGCCTGTAATGATTTAGTTTGGATCGAAGTTGTGCAAATTGCTGGCCTTGAATAACAGAATGATGTCTTCTGAACTGCAAACCCCCTAATCCATCTTGAAATACTTGATGGACAGTTATTTTTTTATCTTTGGCTATAACAAACAGACTATAAATTCAATATTCAGAGGGATTTCACCACACCACTTATCTAACCAGAATAGTGTTTCTCCCCCCCCCCCCCCCATTGACCTTCATATGTCTATTAATCAATATGATTGGTTCCAGTCTTTTAACATTGTGCCAGAATGCTGACCATCTATGTTGATTGTGTATTTTATTATATTTTGCTATTAAAACTTGTTTCCAATAATCCGTGCATAATGGGTCATAGATTCTCCATATCCATCTACTAATTAAAGCACTATTCATTTCCTTCAAACTAATAATCTCCAGGCCCCCATATTATTTTGGTCAACTCACATCCTTCCAATGAACTAAATGATTTTTCTTCTTCTCCCCTGTGTCCCACAAGAAGTTTCTTCTAATTTTGTCCATCTTTTTTAATACCTTTACTGGTACAACATGGAAGCTCATTAAGTACAAAGGCAAAGAGGTAGGAACACTATTTATTAAAACAACTTTGCTCCCCATTGAAAGTAATCTCCCCTTCCACCCTTGGAGTTTCTGTTGGAATCTTTCTAAGATTGGATCCCAAATTGTCTTTTAGAGTATGTTTGGGTGATATTGTAGGTATAGAGTTGTTTTAATATTGTAGTGTTGAAATTGTTATTACATGACCTTTATTTGATTGACTTTGAATGTTGATATTGTAGAGTACTTGGAATGAAATTTTCTTTTAGAGTACTTGATCCCTCGATGACAAGCAACCTGCCAATAGTGTTGAAAATGAATCTAATAGTGTTGAAGATATATATCTAATAGTGTTGAAATCTACTAATAATGTATACTCTATACTCTATACTAATAATGTTGTTATTGAAATGTTGAAATAATGTATACTCTATACTCAATAACAAATATAGATTATAGAAATCTCGGCCCAAGTATAATAATCTATATCTACTAATATAGATTTGTTATTGAAATCTACTAATCTACTAATCTACTAATCTATATCTAATAATGTTATTGAAATCTACTAATCTACTAATCTCGACCAATATAGATTTGTTATTGAAATCTACTAATCTACTAATCTATATCTAATAATGTTGAAATCTACTAATCTATAATCTATATCTATATCTAATAATGTTAAAATGAAATCGACCAATCTATATCTAATAGTGTTGAAATCTCCCATCAACACCCATGGCCCCTGCCAATTGTCTTTTAGAGTTTTCATTTCAGAAAAGAAGTTTCTTTTTTTATTTCTCGTTGTGGGACCATATGCCACAGTAAGACCTATTAGTTCATCATTAGTTAGGTCTTTTACTACTAGGGATACTGTAAATCTCCTTATATATGAGGACTGTATGATATATTTGTTTGATTTCACAGCTACCCCTATCCCCCTGCAGACCCTCTTGTAGGTAAGTATACCATCTCATACCCATTTGGTAAAAAGGAATCTATGAATCTTTTTGACATTTTATGTTTTTTAGTTTCTTGTATCTCTAATACATCAATTTTATTATTTTTAATCATCTCCTTTAGTATTCTTCTCTTCACTGGTTTATTTAATCCTCTTATGTTCCAATTCAAAATAATCATAAAGATGAGAGACTCCCTACCTCAGCAATGATCTTATCTAGATATTTCTTTTTTGTTAATTCTCTATTATTGAATCTAGCTCCTTTTTTTCAATTTGTAGTCCATTACTTCCACAGCTTGTGAGAATTGCTTTCTAGATAAAGCTCTCAAGAATTGGATTTTTTTAATACATTCTTCCATATTATCATCAAGTTTAAGACCAAAGCATCTAAAAAGGTCCACTACTTGTTCATCAGCTAGTTTTGAAAAAGGAAAAGAGTCAGTTAAGGATTTACTATTACCTTTGTAAAGAGAGATGCCATTTTCTTATCCTTCAGACTGATAGCCTTCTCCAACGTGTTAGCCTCAGGGTGAAGAAGTTTCTGCCTCAGACTCTGTCTGGTCAAAGGTGGCAATTGAGCTAGGGGTAATGGGTCTAGCACCATAGTCCCCTTCTGTAGCACATTTACTCTTGAAGATTCCCCTAATTCAAATGTGATAAGCTCCTCCTGCCTCTTTACTACAACAACCTGTTCTTCTATCTTTTGTTCATCTATGTATTTTTCTTTACCTTTGTCTTTAATTTCCTTGGTATCACTTTCCACCATTTCCCATTCTACTGAGCCACCCTGTGGTATGACATCAATCTTTGGAGCATTATCCATTTTCAGTTGCTCACTTTCACCACTATTTTCAGTAAACTCATCATACTCCTCTTCCAGATAACCCTCCTCTTCTTCACCCCTATCTTCCTTCTCTGGTTGATTTTCCCCAATCTTAGGGTTCTGGTTGGTTTTAGTAGGATCTTTAGGAATCCATATTCTTTTCCTTTTCATCCTTTCCCCTCTTATTTTTTCAAAGGGTTTATCAAACACAAACTTGACCTTAGTCCAACAGTATTCATTCCTGTCATTCCTATATACCACTTGCTTGAATTCTGGTATATCGTGTATGTTGCACACCCCTATTCTAATTTTTGCATCTCTCATGTCTATTCTACTCAGTGTATTGTTATCTATCTCCAGAATTACACCAAATGATTCAATAAGTTTGTTGAACTCTTTTCTAGACCAGAGTTTTCTAGGAAATCCTATGATACTTACCCATTGGCTTCTCAGAAAGATGGATCCCAGGGACTGACACGGAGGATAGCATTTTCAATTCTTACTGAGCCACTTCTAATTGCTCGGTCTCTCCACCATCCCGGGCCTTCCACTAACATTCTGTAATCCTCTATGTCTGAGATCTTCCATGGGAAGTTCGGAGCTATTCTTCTCAAAGATCTGTCGATTCTTTCTCTGTTAAGCTCCTGATTTGTGTGTATCACTATACACTTTCTCAGATCTTCGACGATCTGACGAGAATCATCTGAATCTTCAAATATCATGATCTTATTTTCCGCCATTGATGTGAGACTCGCTGGATCTTCACCGATCGGATTCAGCACAGGGATTTCTGTTTGTTGATTTGGTATCGATTTGGCAATTCCTATTCTCTGATTCTTACACTGCCACGATCGATGTCTGAGACCTCCACAAACAAAGCACACTACCGGATTCCTACAATTTCTAGCTATATGACCTCGCTCCTTACACCTATAACATTGATTTGGATTGATATGAAACTGATGCTTCAGAGTTTTAGCCTTATTGGATTTATCTCCCAATCTATCCACTATCGCTAGATTTGGCTTATCAGTCGATGCGTGCTCCGGTTTAGTAGCTTTGAGCACTTCTTTGTACGATCTTTGGTTGAGATTGTGCACGAAGCTACTAAAGATCGATTGACGGTTACGATTTCTTCTAGAGCATTGTATAGCTTTGCGATGGTAACCTCGCCATGATCAAGGTCTGGCGATGGCGCTGAGATTAGTGCGCCATTGAAATTCTCTCTCCATGCTCCTTTGTGAAACCCAAGCCCATTCCTCGCAAGGCCCAC
>CAXKVX010004443.1:0-21756 GCA_964058865.1 Eleocharis quinqueflora
GTTATTATTACTTCCAGTTATGATAATGTCATCTACATAAACAAGAACAATGGTGATTATTTTTTCAACGTGCTTGATAAACATAGAGTAATCAGCTGTACTTTTGGTGAAGTTATGTTTTAGAAGAAAAGAGCTTAGTTTGGCATACCATGCTCTTGGAGATTGTTTTAGCCCATATATAGCCTTCCGTAGTTTACATACCAAGGATGGATTTGATGTAGTTTCGTAGCCTGGAGGAGGAGTCATATAGACTTCTTCTTCCAGATTACCTTGAAGGAATGCATTTTTCACATCAATTTGAAATAGGTTCCATCCTAGATTGACCGCTATTGATAGTAATATCCTTATCGTACTCATTTTGGCTATTGGTGCAAAAGTTTCTTGGTAGTCGATGCCATAAGTTTGGGTGAATCCCTTGGCTACCAACCTAGCTTTATACCTTTCTACCGTACCATTACCGTTGTATTTGATCTTGTATACCCATTTACATCCTACATGTTTTTTTCCTTTTGGTAAGTTGACGATGTCCCATGTGCCATTCTTTTCCAAGGCATGGAGTTCTTCTTGCATGGCCTTTTTCCATAGAGGGTCCATGTTGGCTTCGTTAAAATTGATTGGTTCTGTTTGATTACCTATGTTACTCAAGTAGGCACGGTATTTGGGGGATACCTTGTCATAGCCGATGTAATTTTGAATAGGATAAGTTACCTGATGAGATACGTAATCCCTTAACCTTACAGGGGGCTGAATTTGTCGTGTAGATCTTCTTAAGGAAGTTTCTTCTTGAGTTTGAGTCAGTTGGTTGGATTCTTCGAAGGAAATTTCTTCACTTGATTCTGTTTCTTCTTCTCCCCCTGAAGGAATTTCGTTTGACTCACTCACCTGTTCTCCTTGTATCGACTGGACCTGTTCTACATTATTTATCTCAGGGAACGTAAATTCATTTTGATTTAGTGTGGCAGATTGATTACCTTCTTGATAATATGGTATATTTTCCGCAAATGATACATCTCTTGAGATGTAAAGCTTATGATTTTTTGGGTCATAGCATTTGTATCCCTTTTTTCCTGAAGAGTATCCTAAAAATATGGTTTTAACTGAATTCCTATCTAATTTGTCATTTCTTTTAATGTGGACGAAACAAGTGCAACCAAACACTCGAATATGATCTAAGTCTATTTTTCTTCCTTTGAGGATTTCTAGGGGGCTTAAGTTTCTGAGTTTTGCGCTTGGCAACCTGTTGATAAGGTAAGTAGCGGTTAATACTGCATCTGACCAATAAACTTTTGGAACATTATTCTGAAAAAGTAATGACCTAGTGACTTCAAGTAGATGTCGATTTTTTTTTTCTGAAACTCCGTTTTGTTGGAGTGTGTTAACACATGTAGTCTGATGGTGAATACCATTTTGTTTAAAAAATTCAACAAACTTTTTGTTGACATATTCTGTCCCGTTGTCTGATCGAAATGTTTTTATTTTGGCATCATATTGGTTTGAGACAAAGTTAAAAAATTCTTGAAAGCAATCAAATACCTCATTTTTTTGTTTTAAAAGATAGACCCAAGTAAGTCGTGAGTAGTCGTCAATAAAAGTAACAAAATACTTAAAATTATTATATGATTCTACGGGAGCGGGCCCCCAAACATCAGAGTGAACTAAATCAAAGCATTTTTCTGATACAGTAGTAGAAATAGGAAAAGATAGTCTAGTTTGTTTAGCAAACTTACAAATATCACAATTACTTGAATTTAATTTGCAACAAAAAAGCTTATTTAAAACTTGGTCGGACGGATGTCCAAATCTCCGGTGTAGCAATTTGTCACGATCAATTGGACTTATTGAAACAAAGCACTTATTTTTAGTGTCTTCAAGGTAATATAAATCGTTCCTAAAACTTCCCTCACCAATCTTCTTCGCTGAACTTCGATCCTGAAAGGTCACTTTATTTGGTGAGAATATAACATCACAATTTAGGTCTTCTATTATTTTCTTTACCGATAATAAATTGGAGTTAAAATCTGGTAGATACATGACACCTTTAATATTTTTATTAAGAATATTGCTGGTGCCAGTTCCGAGAATTTTGGTTTTATTACCATTTGCAACTGTTACAAATTGTGGTTCTTTTAATTCGGTAAAGTTTTGTAATTTATTTGGGTTACATGTCATATGGTCAGTGGCACCGGAGTCTATAATCCACCTCCTTTTATTTTGACACAAATTAGCACAATTTGAGATACAGTTTTTTAGTTTTTCAGAATTTCTATACAGAGATGAGTTAGATAATAATGAACATGTCCTGTGTTGTTGCAGCAGACTGCTCAGCTGAGTCATAAGATCAGCCAACTGTGCGGTAGGCGCCACAGAAGATCCCATGCTAAGTTCTGACCCTCTCACCCCTTGGTTTCTCGCGCCTGTCGGTTCATTTATTGCGCATGTGGCTTCGATTCCTCCGCCCGTCGCTTCGCTTCTCGTTCTTGTCGCCTGGTTTCCTTTATTTGCCAGATCTAGGGTTACCCCTCTGCTTAATCCACCGAAATTATTGTTGTTGCTCTCATTGCGATCTCCTCCCCACACTCCTCTGTCTCTGTTGCGTACAGGCCTCAGATGAGGGTGCAGGACCCAGCACACCTCTCGGTTGTGCCCTGCACGTTTGCAGTGGTCGCACTAGTCGGTGGCTGCGCCTCCCCTCGTCTTGGCTGTCCTTCTAGAGCTAGGGTTTGGGTTGTGATGAGTTCGGAAAGCCTGATTTTCGGTGATTTCTGGTTGTAAGTTCATGAGAGTTCTTCTGGACTGCTCTTGTTCGATTCTGGCGACCACGTCGTCGAAGCTGGGCATTTCTGCTGATGCCAAGATCTATGATCTGATGGCTTCATAACTGGGTTCAAGAGCCCCGAGGTAGGTAAAGATGAGATCTAACTCTGCCCTTTTTTGGTTTTCTTCTGGATCTGTAGTCGGTGGGAGATAGATGTTGAGTTCTTCCCATTTTGACATAATCTCAGTAACTAGCTCATTGTTGCTGAGATGGCCTTGTTTGATTTTGGACAGTTCTTGTTTGAGACTGAAGATGTGAGCAAAGTTTTTGGCTTGTCCATACCTCTTTTTCGCCTTGTCCCATATTTCTTTTGCTGTTTTTGAGTACATCAGTACATTTGAAATTTTGGGATCCATGGTGCTAAGTAACCAGGACATGATCATTTGATCGTTGGTGTCCCACTCTTCGATTTGTGCTATCTCTATTGCTGTTGGCTCATGTGGTTTCACTGGTTTAGGTTTCTCTTTGGTACCAGTGACAAAGTGGAGTTTCCCTTTGCCATCGAGACCAATTGTGACTGATCTTGACCATGGAATATAGTTTTTGTTGCCGTTGAGAATTAAGGTTGTGATCTTGGAACTGTCAGTGTGTTGTGACATGTCTTTAAGGTCTCTGGTACAGTGATTCTGGTAAGAACAGATACTGGTATTGCTGGTTTTGATAGTAGCGGATACTTACTTGATTTTGGTTTTGAGTCTCCTTTTTGGTTTTCGAATTGCCCTGTGATGTGAAACTGAAGACACGAGTTGCTCGCCAAATTTTTTGGCTTGAGTCGGCCGTGATCTGATATTGTCTGAGGGCTTAGGGAGTTTAGAACTGTCTGCAGGTCTCGTTATCTACAGCAGTGCTTGTGACTTTTTTGAGTCAGGAGGTAACCTGGCTCTGATACCATGTGGAAAAATTAGAGAATGAGAGTGATGAACAATTGTTCTTTTTCTATTTTTTTATATTGTATTTTACACTGTTTGTACAAGTATATATAGCTGAAGAAATCCTCTACTAGCCGTTTGGCTTTCCTATTCTGTATTGACTGTCTATTCTATCATAATTGCTACAAGAGCTCTATTAGCCGTTACAGATCGATTTGTTGCCTAAATAGACCAATGATGAATGATATTCTGAGGTTTATAATCTTTTCTTAATATTTCTCAATAGTTACATAAAGATTTTCTTCTCAAGCTAATATCACAATTTTGGTAAGTCTAGTGTTCTTGAGTCGAGACAGTCAACATATTCTCATAATATTCTGTCTTGTAAGCCTACTATTTGTTCAGTATTGCACCTGAATCGAATAATTTTAGATTTTGCATCCATCTCCAACAAGATCAGTTTCCCTCTTCGCATTCTCTCTTTTATCGAGCACCAGCAACTCGTGCAACAACTTAAAGAAGATACTAAGGGACCCAACCCAATTGTCATTCAGTTTCTTACCAAATTGAATGCTTCTGCACCTGACTTTGACATTCTAATTTCTAAATGCCTCAGCATTAGGTATCTGAAAGACAGAGTTGCAGAATTTTAGATTTTAAGTTACAGTTTTGACTACAAAAAAAAAATGAGTGGAATGTGTAGTAAGAACTAAGACTTGAAAACAGTCTGCATTATGGAGGTTCAAAATATTCTAATTAAATTATTAAGATTTGAAAATGTCATTGTTAAGAGTTGATTAAATATATGTAATAACTAATAATTGTTGGGTTTCAATTTGCAAAGCAAGTGGAAAAAGGTGCGCATTTTTCATTTTAGAAAATTGAAATCTTCGAAGATCAAAGTTTGATTTTGAGAATTTGACCAGACATTAAAATTGGAGAGTAGGTGTCACATGTCTTGTCAATATTAACTTTTAAGTTATTTATAAAATGTACATTGACAATTTACAAAACATACCTCCAAAATTTTGCTTTACAAAAAAGCACCTTCAAAATAAGTATCACCTTTATTTAGAATCTAATCACCTGTGCATCTGCCTGTAAAAGATCATCGCAAAAGGAAAACGCATTGAAATCAACCTACTGTAGAGTTGTGCTGAGACCTGCGGGGTATATTCGCCCGTGGATTCGACTCGATCTGCTTCGTGCCGGATCTGTCCTGTGGTTCAGATCCGACCCGATCTGTGGTTGGCGGATTCACAGATCTATGGCAGATCGGGTAGGCCAAAAATCTCCAGATCCGTTCGAACTCGTGCCCTTTCGGACCTGTGCCCGACCCGCCCCCAGATCTGACCCGTGAACCCGCCAGACCCAACCCGCTAGACTCGGAACAGAAAAATTCACCTTCACGTCACATCAAATTCAAAAAAAATCGAAAAAATTCGAGAAAACAAATATATTAAAATAAGGGAAATTCTGCTATGGATCAAAATCAACTTAATTTTACTGTTATTGATGCAAAATCAACTTGATTGTATAATTATTGATGATTATCAACGATTGCAATTAATTTGAGTTTAAAGTTTTTTGTTCATAGAATACTCACTCTTAAAAGAATGTGTAGATTTTTTTTTAAATTCAAAAATTCGAAAAAACTCACGGATCCTAATCCGACCCGTGTCCGACCCGCCCGAGTTTATCACGGGTCGGCTTGAAGGTTTTGAGTTCGGATCCGTGAATTCGTGAATCCGCGCGGATCGAATCCACGAGTACCGCCCCGTCCCGTTTGTACAACTACTACATGAAAAGAAAAACTAATTAATGAAAAATATAAGGATTAAACGGGACAAATTATAGAAAACCCACTTGAGTCCTCCACTAGTCCATATGCAGTACGACTAATTCCGAAAGGATGTTGCTATAATGCTGTCAACATCATGCTTCTATCATCTATGATAAATGGAGCCTATAGAATTTCGATCGTAGAGACTTGATTTGTTATATTTGATAGGAGCAATGGAAACATGATCTTCAAAATAAGACATATTTATTTTTTTCGTATCAAATTGAACATATTATTAAATATTTAATCAGAGCAACTGGAAAATTTCAGTGCGGTCCACTTTAAATCTGATACTTCTTTTTTCTTTTTCTTTGGAGTAACAATCAGATCCTTCTAATAAGTGTGAATGTCCTATGTAAAAGTAATATACATAATACCAACAAAAATTGTCAATTTATCCTTATCTGATTTTCGTTTTAAAATGAATGTGTTTCTCCAATAATTATACACTTTGTCTACAGTATTTCACACTAACTGAATATGTAATATACTAATACGTAACGATCCTTTTAGGCAATCCTTAGATCATCTTTATCTCTGAAATTTTTGAAGTTTCTAAATTATTGCCACATTAATTTTAAAAATTTAATTTTTCTTTAGTTTCTAAATTGTCACGTCAGTAAATATTATCAATATTATGGAAGACCGATCAATTTTAACCAATGATTAAGTCATGTCATAGTTTATAAACTCTAAAACATAATTGCTAAATAAGAAACTCTTGAACAAAATTTCTAAATAAGAAACTCATCTACATCTCTGAAACTCATTTAGAAACAGCCACAAACTCATTTAGAAACTGCCATGTCAAATTAAAAACTCCTAGAATTTTAAAAATAGAGATGCTCTTACATGTGAAAGTGAAATTAGCGGCGGAGACGGAACTAATTTGAAGTAGAGACCATCCAATTCAAGTAAACATGAGTAATTTACTTTAAAAGAAAAGAACTTAGATTTGTTTAGAATAGTAGAGTATATAAGAATTCGGTACTAGTATATAAGAAATTGCTTTTATGTTGGGACGCAAAGTGTATATTGGAATCATTTTGACAAGTTCATAATATGAAAATATGTGTTTTGTTAAATATAAATACGTAGCTATTGAAGATATTACCATCTCATGAAAAAAGAAAATAATTTAATAAGAAATGTAGATAATTGATTCCATAATCTGATAATTACCTCACATATTTTGTGCCAGAAAACATATTATTATAATAAGAAGAGGGATCACTTGACAATAAAATTTAAATGGAAAAACTTAGGTATATCTACATAGTTACTCCACTCAATAGGGCTGATTGATTTGAATTAATGGTGTCAATTTCAATGCAATTAAACGGTCTCCATTGAGTGGAGTACCTAGGAACACCTATCTAGACGTATCCAAGTTTTTCTCAATTTAAATACATTAACAAAACATAAAAAAATAAAAAATTATAGACACATTGTTAAACTTATAGATTAGTAGTGTTTTAAGTTTGATATGATTTGAGTGTCATTTCATACTTCATCATTAACCATTAATTATTAACCGCTAAGAAGATGCATGTAATTTGATGGTCTATGATGAAGTTTAGCACTCAAATCGTATCAAATTTAAAACAACTAATTTATAAATTTAAGAACGTGTTTATAAACTTTTATTATTCTTAACAAAGTTATTACTTTATTTAAAATTGTATTATCAAAATTGTCTAAATAGTTGTCAAGAAAAATAGAGAGCCACAAAGAATGCTACATTTGAGTATCTTTCACTGATTAAAGGCCATGGCCCCTACGATGCCAACCTTCCCTCTGTTTGCAATTTTTAAATCGAACTAAAATCTATCATTAATATTCAGGGGCGGAGTTACATAAGATCAGGGAGGGCCAGTCGTCTTTTTTGGAATTTTCTTTTGCAAAATAATTTTGTGTATTTGTACGATTTATCATTTTTTTTTTTGCAAAATAACCATGCAAATCTAAAAACTTGCATCATTTTGCCTCTTTCTGGAAAAAATGATAATTTTTACTCCTCCCTGATAAAAATTATGGACCCGCCTCTGTTAAAATTTAAAGTCGGAAGAATCCTCCATTTTTTGTTTAACAAAAAAAATAATGTTTTTTTAACAAAATCGAGAGCTTGCATAAATATGTTTTTTTTATTGCTTGCTACCATCTCGCGAAAAGAAAATACAGTAAGAATTCCATGGAAATGAGAAATTAGACTAACATTTTTAAAAGGGAGGTGATATATCAGTACAAATTGATATTAACTATTGATATCAACTAGATGGGTTCAATGTATTAGATATCATAATTTGTTGCAGTTATTATGCATCTTACCAGCTATTTAATATATATATTCGTTATTATGCATCTGATTGACTTGTCAGCGATTGCACGTGCGATTGAATATGCACCTTCCAACACTACTGAGTTGTCGTGCACTACTGAGTTGTCATCTCCAGTTTCTCTTATTGCTTCGAGGCAATCTGAATAATATAGTTAACATGCATAATAATACAAATAACATGTATAATAACACTAATAACATACAGAACGACGCATTTAACATGGACACACAATTAACATACAAAATAATATTGTAAACTTGCATAATAACATAAATGACGCGCATAATTAAACAACTCAATTCGAATAATAACATTGAAATCATGCATAATTAACAACATAATTTACAACTTAATCTGAATAATAACACAATTAACATTCGATATAACATAGTTAAAATGAATAATAATATGATTAATATGCATAATTAAATAACTCAATTCAAACAATATCCATGATAACATACCTAATTAACAATATAATTAACATGCATAATTAATCAATATGAATAATAATACAATTAACATGCATAATAATATAGTTAAAATGAATAATAATACAATTAACATGCCTAATTAAACAACTCAATTCGACCAATAACACAATTAACATGCTTATTCACAAAAATGCAAATCGTGAACAAAACAAATAAAAGAACAATGAGAGGAAGAGAGAATGAAAGATGAGTGAGTATAAACTAGCGAGGAGAGGAGATTCGATCTCCTCTCTCTGTCTCGCACGCTAGTCTTGATTGAAAGCACCATGAAAGAGAAAGAAGAAGAAGTATGAGTTAGAAGAACACATCGTGACTCGTGAGCAAGGTTGAGAAGATAAGGGATGGAAACAAGTGCGTGTGAGAGACATATAATGACAGAGAGCAAGTGCGAGAGAGAAAATACATCAAAGAGCGTGCGGAAGAGGAAAAAAACAAGTGCAAGAAAAAAATAAGAGGGGCAAAACGAATTAATTAACTTATTATGCATGTTAATTGATCATTTATGCACATTAAAAAACGAGTGCCAGTAGACATTTGATCAATTAAAACTTTGATATTGATATTGATAGTTGATATTGATAGTGAATCGGTGATACCTAGGGATATGCCATAAGCCCTTGGCCTCCAGCCCGGCCCTTGTAAAGTCTCTGTCAGACTCGGCCCTTATCCGGCCATTAGTAAGATTTTGAAAGGGCTGAGCTTTATTCCAAAAATACAGGCCCCTATTTACCCGGCCCTTTCAAGCCCCGACCCCGTCCGGCCCTGATCCGGCCCTCTGCAACCCTTATTCACGTCAGCCCCTCAGACCCTTATCAACCCTTTCACAATTAAACAAAATTAAAAAAAAGACCAAAGCCCTTATTACCCGGTCCTCTGCAACCCCGAGGGCCTGATAAGGGTCGGGCCTTAGAGGGGCCAGACCTATTTCCTTAGAACAAAGTCTTTATTATCCAGCTCCTATTAAGCCCTCTTTAGAATCGGCTCTTATCCAACCCTTTCGTAGGCTCTTTAGTCTCGACTCTTGTAAAGCTCGATCCGACCCTTTAGATTTTCTCTAGTGATACCGACTAAACATTTTTTTAAATCATCATTCACGTCATAAATTACATGCGTGCGCATATTGGTTTGAAAGCGAAGAGGGGCTCAAGCCCCTTCTAACTATTCAAGAAAGTTTTAATTCATGTCTCTTGAATTCAAAGCACTCAAATATATTATTATGTCATTTGCAACTTCAAAAATATATAGGGATTATATATTTATATTAGAGTATTTGCAACGGGAAAAACGAATATTCTTAGCATAAATATGATACTTAATCTTAGGCTAGTTATATTATAACATATTTTTATTAATTATTTTTGTTAACTATTTTGTAAAAATAATAATAATAATAATAAAGATTGTCTGATTTTTTAAATGAAATAGAAAGAAAACAGTAACTAGGTATTTGTGATATTGTCCTTCATTCCGTCATGCATGCAAACTACACAACAATCCTCGCACAGATTAAAAAAAAAGGTAGCATTGCTATCCTTCCTTTGCCACATAATCTTGACAACTAAAGAAACGATAGAAAGGTTACCGATCTTTTAGTTTTAAAAAAAAAATTATAACAGAAGAGAAAAATGCTACTGTTTATTTAATGCTATTATTATTTTTTTTTTGTTTTTGGTATTTTTTTTCTAATAGAAGAGCATTGTTGAGTTATGCTATTATGTTTTACGAAGTCATGATGGATTTGACTTTATATTTAAATTTAAAATTTCAAAATTCAAATTGTCGATCCAAATTATTCAAGATGATCTCCATGTTGAAATTTCATTAGGGACAAAACTTTACATTTTTCACTATTTTTAGAGGTGAAAAATCAGTCAAATTGAATGGTTCAGAATTCATTAGATAATTTTTTTAACCTCTCTAAAAAATAGTAAAAAAATATAAAATTTGATCTATAGTGAGATTTCAATATAGAGAACACGTTGAAAGGTTTGGATCGATAATTTAAATTTAAAATTTAAAGTGAGATCAAAACTTGAAGCCAAACATCACGAAGATTAATAGCACAACTCGAGCATTGTTATAATATATATTAAGAAAAGGTATCAATAATACCGTTTCTATTGAAGGAAGATATCGTTCTATACATTTTATCTATTAATAAGACATAAATCTTTCTTCATACGTAATATTCAAAAAATTAATAAAAAATCGTATATTATATCGTCAATTCCATCGTAAGGGAATCGTATCCTCTGCGAATTTTTTTCTCCGCTCTCTGCGGAGCTTGACCTGGGCTGTCAGATTAAAGATCAACGTTCGGCCGCTAATCAAATGATTTGGAGGTTTTTATATTATTAATTTGGACCATTGATATTTAATCTAATAGTTCATTTCCAATTTGATGAAATAGTAAAAAAAACTTATTTATCTAAGAATTTACATGCTTTCAATTTGATGAATTTTCCAACCGTCTGATAAAATAGTAAAAAAATTAAAATTTGGTCTCCAAATGAATTTTACTATAGAGAATATTTTCAATAGTCTCTCGAACTACGTGTCTAAAATATATGTGCTGTTTTATGAAGTATTTTAACACAATTATAAGTTTTAGTCCCCAACTTTTTTTCAGTTTATAAAAAGAGAACAGAAATCAAAATCATCAAATGTGAGATATATTTTATTGATTAAACAAGTGTTTCCTTTATAAAAGAAAAGTTCATTTTCAATGTCACTATGTAAACATTGTAAAGTTTGCCATCGTTCTTTATCTTTGTTATTTTTCAATTTTCTGAGTTGATTATCTTAATTTATCTTGTAATGTCATACGTAATTTTCAAGTCTATTCGACTGAAGGTGAGCCGAATAGAAAGGAATAGATGCTGGTACAGAAAGAAGCATATATATATATATATATATATATATATAATGAATTATAATAAATTGGAAGAAGATGACAAACAACCTCAAGCCAATAGGGCAAAGTTTTTTTTTTAATTGTGTTTTTATCATTTAAAAAATGAAAAATTGTATTTTTGTCATCTAAAAATCTCTTCTCTCTAAAATGTCACTCTAAAACACTGTTAATTTGTGAAAAATGTCACTCTTTTTTTTATTTTTTTTAGAAAATAAAAAATCTTATTTCTATCTTAATGACGAAACTACCCTGATTGTTGTTCTTTGATCATGTGCCAGAATACCAATATCTGCTTAATCACTAACCATATTAATTGAGGTCAGCTCAGTTTTCAGATTGTAAGATACCAGAAAGATGATTACATAGATTTCATATTTGAGTTTTCAATTCCTACTTCCAATTTCGAAACACACTAGACCTATAGTTAGGTCTCAGTTTATAATTAGCCATTGTTGGCAATTCATTTTAGGATTAGATCAACAAATTTTTTGTGCCAGTTCACCTCATAAGTATCAGCATTCACTTGAAAGCAGTGTTTCATTCAACTAATCTTTCATCGCATGTGGTATCGAATGAAGAAAGACGCAAATGTCTTCATTCATGAATGATGCCGAATTGTGTATTGGTTCTGGCTATGATTTAATTCAAGCTAACTTAGAATTATAAGAGCTTTCATTTGGTCTTTCATTGAGCGAAGTGTAGATAGCTTGCCCTTACCAGTATAATCTGCTAATCAGAGATTACTACTTGGTACAAATTGAAAAGATCAAGGACATTAGCGAGTGGGTGAGGGTAGTTTTGTCATTAAAATAGAAATTAGATTTTTTTATTTTCTTCGAAATTATGAAAAAAGAAAGACTGATATTTTCACAAATTAATGGTGTTTTAGAGTGGTATTTAGAAGGGAAAAAAAAAGATTTTTTATGGCAAAAATATATTTTTTTTGTTTTTGAATGACAAAAACACAATTTCTCAAAGAAAAAACTTTGCCCTATTGCCCATTTTTTATTTGAGAAAAAGAAAAAAAAAAATAAACAACCTTCCCAACTAGGTAGCACTAGTTTTCATGCTAAGGTGCAAGTTGAGTTACAAGTTGCATTTTCAGCCAATCAACAGTTTGATTTTAAGCAGTCGTGAGAAAGCATATATGTATTGCAATTCAACGTGCACCTCATCCCCATTACCAAAACCCTAATTTAATAAAAGAAAACTTAGGGTTGTTTTGGGTTTTTAGCACACAGATTTGTACTATTTAAGTTCTAAACTCAAGTGGGTTATTTATAATGTGTATTGTTGTTAAAGTACTTTGGAAAACAAATTGAAACCCCAACTACTTCTGCAAAGTGATCTGTTTACAGAACTTAACGCAATGCAAATCGTCAAAAATATGGTTTTAAAGAGGATTTCGAATCTAACCAGTCTAGCATCTTGTATGGTATTTGCACTTTAATTTATACAAATACATGCTACTCGTATTATACTATATTATTTTTGAAGTACGAACAACTCAATCGTACGGATATCTAATATTGACCAAAAGCAAGCTTTCCGTGCTGCTGTTAGGAACAAAATTTAATTGACATATAATATTTCTCGTCCGTACTAATTTGTTGTCGAATTTTTCTGCTAATAAAGCACTGTCATGTATGAAAATTATGTATTAAATGTTCGGATCAAGAAGTCAAATTCAATAAATAAAATTTATGAACTACGTGTTATATGATTATTATATCAAATACTGTCATTAATATTATATTGTATAATATATGATATGTTATATAAATATTATTAATTAAGAAATGACTTAATACATATTTCGTCAATTTTGGATACGAATGCATATAAAATTAAAGTGATTTAATTATAATTATTGGCGGACTAATTATAATTGATTCAACTAATATTAATGATTAAAATTAGTGCCAAAGTGGTTAAAGTATGATTCCGATCAAGAATAAACAATAAACAAATAACAAATCAAACAAACCAAAAATCACTTTCATTACGGGCCACAATCAATCCATTGCGAGCAGCAAGAAAGAAGAAAAATCAATGCAGAAATTTGCACTTCATTGCGGGCCGCAATAAAAGCTGCAAAATTGGGAAAGAAATTTGGACCCATTGCGGTTCGAAATGGACTCACTGCGGGCCGCAATGAACAGACTAGAAGCAGCGAGACAGCTAGAAACTTCTCTATTTTGATTGATTTTTCCCTGTATCGGCACCAAAGTCATATAATATCTTGTGTACACATGTATACACGGTTTGTGAATGTTTTGGAGATAATATTGACATCAAATATTTTCTACAATATTTTTTTATTAGTAACGAGATCTCTTCAAGATATGTTTTCACTAGTATATAAGCATTGAGCCTCCAAGGGATACGGACGTGTTAGATGTGTATGTGCTGCACATAGTACTCTTTTTTGCTCTCTCCATTAACAACAAAATACCTAGACTTTATCCGTGAGTCGAAGGAAAAGAAATCACATGTGTTCCCTTGGAAGGAACCGTTAACGTACAAATTGAGGGATAAAGCAAAAGAATTGCAGCAAGGCTCACTTTTCTTCCATCAACGAGTAAATCGGCTAGATGAAAAGCAAGTTATCGCTTCCGCTATTTAAATTTATTATCTTAGATCTTTCACACAGAGACTTGCAATTGAGTAGTCAGGATTCTGGTTTTTGACTAATACCTAACTAAATTGTACCCAATAAGTGGTATCAGAGCCAACTATGTGTGGGATTGATATGATGTGGTAATTTGGGGTTTTGAAGTTTAATTGTTTTAAATAATTATATCGAACTTAATTATTGCAAAAGGCTTCTATTGGATTTTAATTAGTATTTGCCTAAATTAGTATTTGCATTCTCTTGATTAAAATTTTGGATTTTGTGAAATCGCTCGCCTTTTTTGCGATTTTAGAAAGGTGTAATTCAAGATTTTCACTTATTAGTATTTTAAATAATTAAGTTTTGCAAATGAAGTTGGAATTTCCAATTTATGCAACAAATTAAGCGTTTACAATTCGAATCAGAAAAACCTTTGTAAAACCTTTGTAAATTTCTCTACATTAATTTTATTTAGAATTTACTAAATACTATTTAGAAAATTACTAAATATCTATATACAAAATTCATTCTTAATTAAAATCCTTTTAAATTTTAGCATTGTATCTTTTTTTATTAACACTAAAAACTAATTATACAATAATAGCTATTTTTATAAATAATTAAGATAATTATATTTACTAGACAAGTAATTAAAATAATTATAATTATATATTTTCTTAATTATAATTAATTACAACTACTCCTACGAGTCTAATAAAATTCAGAATCTTAAAACAACCAAGAACCAACATGATCATAAACAAAAAAATATTTTTCATACATAATCACGATCAAGAATATCTTTCTATACATGATCACAGACATAAATATCTTTTCATATATGATTGTACAAAAAAAATATTTTTTGTATTTTCTTTTCGCGGAACGGGAAAGATTTTTTTTTTTTTTGCAGACTGAAAAAACTTGCAAACAGTGTATTTAAAAAAGTTGTAGTTACGAAACGTGAGCAGTTCAGATTCGAATTTAAGCGCCCCCGACTATTTGCAAAAAATTTAGAGATCCTAGACTGTAATTACTTGTAATATGATCCAAAATTGGATCCATTATGAAATGTTTTCTATTCTTTGTAGTACATAACAGAATCGACCGAGTTCTGATTTTTCAAGATTCATGTATATATAATGAATCTTAAAATTATTACATGAGATATTGAGATATGAATTCTTTGATTTTTTTTTTTGTTAATAAATTTATTACTACAGATAATACGAACTCATCGCGAATTCATCTCGGAGATCTTTACACAGTTTCAAAACGATAAAATATCCTAATAAGTAAAAGCAGTTAATCATCATGGAGATCTTCATCAAGCCATAACTATCATACATACTGTAAACTATTTACATAAACTTCTTTCTAACATCTTGTAGAAAATATATGGAAAAATTAGTTCTAACTAAGGAAAAGACAACGATTGCACCCACCAATAAATGCTACAAAGTTGGTCAAAGTCTAAATAAATATCAGATCTAACAAGTAACAACCATTTTAAAACATCAAAAGAAAAAAAAGAGAGTAAAGTATGGAACCATCTTTATGGCAATATGACATGCAAGTTGGCAACTTGGATGACACAAAGTAAAATAAGAAATAATATCTCCTTCAAAAAAAAAAAGAAATAATAAGAAAAAATGAACCATTTATCCATCCCCCACAATTACATCCATGGTGTTGCTATCCCTTTCCGGTGAGCTTCTCCGGCTATGCAGGAGAGAGATTGCAAGTTGAACTTCACAATTGTGTCAACGAAAATCTTGGTATCCTCCTTTGTATTCCCCGGTGGCACATCGACTACATACGACTCGACCACAACCGTCGTTCCATCCACCTGCTGGTGCACAGTCGTCACTGACTTGTAATTCTTCAGCCGGTGCTCACCTCCTACCACTCTAAAACTTAACACATGTTTTTCTTCATCAAGGACTTCAAGTCGTTCATGGCTCGATGAGGCAGGGAGACCGGATATGACATGAACTTCACGAAGAGTGCCAACGCCGCCTGAGCCCTTGATAACATGGCAGGATTTAATGAAGCGTTTATAAGACTGAGGCCGGTCGAAGCGGCGAAGCACAGACCAGACCGCAGGGATGGGAGCTGAGATCGGTTGGATGATGACCGAGCAACATTGATTGGCAGCAGTGCAGTGCTCATGGTGCCGTGACACTTCCGGTGGGACGGTGGAGTGTGCGGTGCATTGAGGCGGTACGGGACGGGTCGAAGGAGGTGAAGGCCATGAGGGAGAGATAGATGGCATTTTCTTTAGAGGGTTAGAGAACTCTTTGAGGGAAAGAAATAAGAATATATGGTTGGATTATATAAGAGGGAAGTTTAGGGCTTGTTCATTTATTTTTAATTTTTATTTGAGGAGGGTCGGTTTAAAAATTGCAATTTGTACGAGTGTTAAGAGATTGTGCATGTTTACATTTTCCAAAAGGAAAAGATAATGAGCAAATTAGAACAAATTGAGCAAGTTGTTTTTTTTTAAAAGAAATTGAGCAAGTTGTTGTTGGTAAGAGTTTCTGAAATGAGTGGAGTGGGGGTGGAACTGTAGAAGGATAAAAATATTAGTGGATTTTATACTATTAATTTACAATTTGGATGTACTCTCTTTCTCTAAACAGGGGGTTACCTTTGTCTGATATGATTTGATCTCGTGTACAGGTATTTCTGATCTTTTATCATCTATGAATTAAGGTAGGGAGATTGTTCGGTAGATATCATATTTGATATTAACTATCGATATCGATTTTATTATGCATCTTTAGTTGAGTTATCGTGCATATTATTTGAGTTATTATACATGTTATATCATAATTATTTAATTACAATAAATAACATGCATAACTATTTCATTACAAAAAATAACATGCATAATAACTCAAATAATGTGCACAATAACTCAACTAAAGATGCATAATAAAATCGGTATCAAATATGATAACTCAAATAATGTGCACGATAACTCAAATAGTCATACTAACTCCTCTGGTGGTCATACTAACCTCTCATGTGGTAATACTAGCGATGTTTTTCAATTTTTTCATCGATTCATCGATATTTTTCAACCACTCATCGATGATTTCATCAATTCATCGATGTTTTTCAATATTTTATCGATTCGTCGATGTTTTTCAATGTTTTCATTGATTCATCGACGATTTTCATCGATTCATCGATGCAAACCTGACATTCATCGATTCATCGAAGCAAAACAGCATTTCATCGATGCAAAGCATTAATTCAACGATGTTTTTTAATTTTTTTATCGATAAAGAAAGAAAGAAAAATGAAGAAGAAATATGCAGTTGGAAGAGAAAGAAATAAATTTAAAAAAGAAATAAGACAAAATAAGAATAAAACAAAAGATGAAGGAGAATAGAGAACAGAAGCGTAGATCTGAAATTCAAATATGAAAATATTTTGTCTTATGCGAAGTACGAGTATGGAGTACGAGATTCTGCGTATTGAAATAATTTCTCTAACAAATATCCAACCTATTATTTGTAACGGTCCAATATTACTAAAGTGGAATTGTTTTTGGTTTCTTTAACAAATATATATTTTTTCAAAAGTAAAATTTATTTCACCAACTTCAATTTTATACTAGCAGTTCAAGAAGTTAATTTTACAAAAAGATAGAAAATGACAAAATAAACCTAAAATAAAATAAAATTCGGAAAAATTTGTATTTTCAGAATCCTTTTACAAAGTTGCATTTTCATTTTGTTCCACAAGTTGTTGCTTTCCATGTTGACATGTTGTGCAACTTGAACCTGTTGATTAGTGCGGGGACATAATATTTTCCCCCACACTCTCCCAAAAAAAATTATGCATAATAACTCAAATAATGTGCACGATAACTCAACTAAAGATGCATAATAAAATCGGTATCAAATATGATATCTACGTATCAGCTCCCTTAAGGTAAAAAGCTTTGTCAAATTGGGATGAAGTATTTTATCTACAATAACCTATGCATTTAATGATAATCAATGAACTTTCATTGCGTAAATTGTTTGGTAAGTTTTTGTTTTTAATCTGTTAACATTAAAATCGTTTCCACTGAGGATTGTCAAAAAATAATAATAATAAATTATTCGACTTTGACAAATAAATAGTATCAAATAAGTTATACCACTAAAATACTAAAATACAACAATAAACATTGTTTTAGATAAAAAAAAATCATGCGATTTTTTTCATGTCACTTGTAACTAAAAAACTTACACTAATTACTAATAAACATTATCAAATATAATGCAAATTAATTTCATTGTCAATATTCATGATGTATTATTTAATATTAAAACAAGACATGTATATTTAAAATATGTACATATTTTGTTAATTTTAATTTAGTTAATTGTTATTAAGATACATAAAAATTATAATATATATATATATATATATCTTATCTGGAGTTTTGCTAAAGTATTTTATAAAGCATCAAATTACAAATACTTTATACTCGTATCTCGAGATACAAGTGCAAATAGTTGATTCAGATCTTTGAAAAAGTTTTCATACTAAAATTTATTTGGAGATCAAATTTTACATTTTAAAAAAATACTATTTTATCGGATGTGAGGAAAGTTCGTTAAATTGAAGTCCTAAAAATTGTTAGATTAATTGAAGTCCTATAAATTTTCTTGGGAGAGTGTGGGGGCAAATATTATGTCCCCGCACTAATCAACAGGTTCAAGTTGGACAACATGTTAACGTGGAAAGCAACAACTTGTGGAACAAAATGAAAATGCAACTTGTAAAAGGATCCTGAAAATACAAGTTTTTCCGAATTTTATTTTATTTTAGGTTTATTTTGTCATTTTCTATCTTTTTGTAAAACTTCTTGAACTGCTAGTATAAAATTGAAGTGGGTGAAATAAATTTTACTTTTGAAAAAATATATATTTGTTAAAGAAACAAAAAACAATTCCAGTTTAGTAATTATTGGACCGTTACAAATAATAGGTTGAATATTTGTTAGAGAAATTATTTCAAAACGCAGAATCTCGTACTTTATACTCGTACTTCGCATAAGACAAAACATTTTTCATATTTGAATTTCAGATCTACGCTTTGATAACATAGGCGGCCTAGGTTATGGTCAATTTTTCGTTTTAACTAACAATTAGGAACTAGTTTGCAAATCTTCTCAAACCACAATTTAAATTCACAACAATTCAATTCAATATGCGGAAGCGTAATACCAATATAGCAAAACTAACTAAATAATTCTAATAGGCAATTCACTCAATTGTCAATTCAATTCAATTCACTAATTCCTAAAAGAGCAATTCAAGCACAAGTAACCACAAAGCAAATAGGAATTAATAAAATTGAAATAAAGAAATGTGAGAAGATGGCTCAGTCGCGTGTTGACGGAGTTCTGCATGCACTATGAGGCCACGCCTACTCTCCGGGTCCCCGGCGCCCCCGTTTCTTGCGGTAATAAGCCTGGTCTGCTCCACTAATGAAAAATTCGTACAAAGGCGGAATTCAATTCTCTTTACACTCACCGGTAGAGTAATTGGACCCTAATTGATTCACACGGTTCACAATTAAGGAAACTAGGACAAGTAGCTAATAGAGCACTAATCTAACAACACCACCAATCTCTCAACAATCTATAGAACAATTTGGCTAAATAAAATTGGGAGATTGTGAAATGGATTTAGCTATTTAGGTATGAGCTCCAGTGCACAACAATGGCTACTGGAAGGTTTTGATTTTTGCTAAAAGTTTCAGTAAATTAAAGTGAAGAAGATGGTCCCTTTTTATAGCTTTTGATTTCTGCACAAAATTAGGTTTTCGGAATTTAGCGTTATAACGCCAAGTTACATAGAAAACCTAGCGTTATAACGCTATCATGAGTCAGGACAAAATTTTGTGACGTTGGATTTGTATTCTTGTGCAGGTTGTACTTAGCGTTATAACGCTAGGCTATGTACAAAACATAGTGTTATAACGCAAGTCCATGCCAGGACAAAGTTTTGTGACGTTTGAATTTTGAACTAGCGTTATAACGCCAAGTATGGCGTTATAACGCTTTACCAGAATTTCCAGTACTTAGAAATATTTAGCCAATTTAGACGAACATGGCGTTATAACGCCAAAGTCTCTGGAAGTTTGGTTGAAAAACATGTTTTTGAGCAAAATGATATTTTTGGGAAAATTAAATTCATCATGATGATCTTAGACAATATTTAAGACTTAATTTTGAACATTTGGAATTTTATCTGATCTTTGCTATTTTAAAATGAGGTTTTAAAATTTGCACCATTATGGCATTATAACGTTAGAGTTCAGGACTTAACCAATTTGGCCAAGTACCTGACTCTGGCGTTATAACGCCAACTTGGCGTTATAACGCTACATGTCAGGACTTAGCCAATTTGGCCAAATACCTACCTCTGGCATTATAACGCCAGGCTTAGCGTTATAACGCTAAGTCTCTGGAGTTTTGGTGAAAATTTTGCACTTTTGCAAAATAATGTTTTTGGCAAAATGAATTTTACATTCATAAACTTTAGCAATATTTAATTGATATTCTTGCTATTTTGGAATTTATTGCTGTCTTACTCTATTTTAAATTTGCAATTTAAAATCTCAGAATTCTGGGGTTATAACGCCATATATGGCGTTATAACACCAAGTACAAAGTTTTTTGTACTTAGCCATTTCATAGGATCTATGCACTCGTGTATTTTGTTCTGAATTTTGTTATTTGCTATTTAACTCTCAATTTTAAATAACCAAAGTTCTCAAGAGTTAAACCTATATTCTTCTATAAATTATTGATATCTTCAGCTCTTAATTTCTTGGTTTAACTCCCCTTGCTCAATTTGATCTTGCTTTGAATAACCTGCATCAATTCTCAGAAAATTTTGATGAGATAACACGTTGTTTTGCAAATCAACAAACTTGAGAAATTGTTTGAGTCAACACGCTTCTATTCCCCACTCTCCTTCCTTTTTTTGTCTTATTCCCTTTTTAAACTTATTTCTTTCTCTTCCAACTGCATATTTCTTCTTCATTTTTCTTCCTTTCTTTATCGATGAAAAAATTAAAAAACATCGTTGAATCAATGCTTTGCATCGATGAAATGCTGTTTTGCTTCGATAAATCGATGAATGTCAGGTTTGCATCGATGAATCAATGAAAACATTGAAAAACATCGACGAATCGATAAAACATTAAAAAACATCGATAATTGATGAAATCATCGATGAGTGGTTGAAAAATATCGATGAATCGATGAAAACATTGAAAAATATCGCTAGTATTACCACATGAGAGGTTAGTATGACCACCAGAGGAGTTAGTATGATCACCTGAGATGTTAGTATGATTATTTGAGATGTCATCAGGGTTGGTATGACCACCAGAGAAGTTAGTATGACTATCTGAGATGTTAGTATCACCATCAGAGTTAGTATGATCATCAGAGAAGTTAGTATAACTACATGAGATGTTAGTATGACCATCAGATGAGTTGGTATGACCATATCCTTAGTCAGTATTAGCACGTTCTTATATAGTTTAGATTAGACTTGAAACAGTGAAAAAAATATACTTGAAATAACTAGTGTGAACACATTCTTTATTTAGTCTTAACACATTCTTTATTTAGTATGCACGCTTATTTTATTCAGTATGCACACCATTTATGTATAAAACAGACTTGGAATAGCTAATATGACCATAAGAGGAGTTAGTATGACCATCAGAAGAGTTAGTATGATCATATCCTTAGTTAGTATTAGCATATTACAATCTTATATAACGCACATTATTTACTCTGAATACATATTTTATTTAATATGTGCCTCATTTATGTGCAAAAT